>WBMV01006287.1:1354496-1386763 GCA_013396655.1 Campylorhamphus procurvoides | reverse complement strand
GCCAGGTCACCAGGGCCTCACCCGCCCGACTGGGGGCTGAAATATTTTCTCTTGTCTCACAGCTGCCCCAGGGAGAGAGATGGGGTGATTATCCCTGGCTGTGCCTCTGCCTCTTGGGAGGGCCCTCCTTCATCCCTTGCCAGGGGAACTGATTTGGTCTTGGCTTTCTCCTTCTGGGCAGGGCTGAGCGCTGCCAGCATGGGTTGTTCCTCTGGTTCAGGTGCTGCTGGAGTGGCCACAGCCCCTGTTGCTCTGCTTTCTGCCCCCTCTCCCTGAAGGGGCTGTCCAGTGACCAGCCGTGTCTGAGAAACAGGAGCCAGGGCCCAGCACGCTGCATAACTTTGTGCCTCTGCAGAACTGCCACAGCATTTCTCTTTCACACAATTTATCCCTCCAGCAGGGTCCTGGGGATGTTCGGGGTGAATTTCCAATCCACTGGAGGAGAGAACGCTTCCAAATACTCCCACACATTCTATGTCCCTCAGGACTACCTACCCCATGGGCAGATCTCTGAAAGGCCTTCCTAAAAATGCCTTTTGTAACTCTAAACATGGTGTGGACTGCACTGAGGAGACCTTGCAGACCCTGCAACAAGAACATGCTTTCTCTCCTCAAGGGAAATTCAGAATTCACAAAAGGTGTTGTGACAGGCCTGAAGGACTAAAAGAGGCTGAAAAGCTGAGGAAAATAGTTCTCCCCTGTTCCCCCCACAGACTGGGGACGATTATTGATGGACTACAAAAGGAAGTGCCTGAGGGAACGCCAGGAGAGCAAAATTGAACACACATCCCAAATGGCCCTCATTGCCCTTGTTGTGAACATGTCATAAGGCGATGGCACACAGGCCATAGACAAAGCAATGCTGATCCCTCTCTCCCTGCTCTGAGAAAGAGCACTGGGATGGGCACACAGTGCAGATCTGGGAACATACACAGGCTGAGGTACCCACATGGACACACCAAGCAACGTTGTGCCCAGGGGCTCCCTCCTCCCTGTGATAAGTCTGGAGTGTTGTTCCTGTCCCAAACATCTTATTAGAAGGACTTAAATTGCATC
The DNA here is from genome assembly GCA_013396655.1 of Campylorhamphus procurvoides. NCBI lineage: Eukaryota > Metazoa > Chordata > Aves > Passeriformes > Dendrocolaptidae > Campylorhamphus > Campylorhamphus procurvoides. The sequence continues at coordinate 1,385,707 of WBMV01006287.1, read as the reverse complement.
CCAGATAAGAGTGGTGTTTGAGTAGACTGGCTTTTATCCATGAAATCTGGATTTGGGGTTATGTCGTCCATTTCCAGGTTACTTTGTGAATAAGCACAAAGGACTGTGACATTAGAAATGGACATGACGTCAGAACAGAGCAGGTCTGGCAGAAAGCATGAATAGAAATTTCTGATCTGGACTCACCTCAGGTAACTCAAATTATCTGCCTCTTACTGGTCATTCTGTTGAAGAGTGACTGACTCTATGGGACTGTCCCTAGAAGGCTGATTTTTACAGGTGGACACTTGCAGGGTCTGCTTTTAACAAATACCTCTGAAAGAGAGTAAATTTTGAGTCATCATTTATGAGATCAGGCTAGGCATATATACCTAATGAACCTTAGGGTAGTTCATTGCTGCAAAGTTTGCTTTAAATACTGATTGTGATGTAAGTACAGCATGACCAGGCTATGTTCCTACCCAGAGGTTCGGTTCTTCTCATCAACAAAACATAAAGTAGGGTACTATGACTTGTACCCCTATTCATATCAATTGAAACACTATGAAGAAACTCAAGTTTTGTCTCACTAGAGACTTTTAAATAGTGAGCACAGTATAACTGGTGTTGTTACGGTGTGAACTTGAGTCAAAGCATCCATGTGCACACATATCAAGAACAAGCAAACAAACAAAATAGCTGTGAAAAAATCTGGATATTTTCAGCTTTAATTATCAGAAAATAAAGATGCTAACAAATGCATTGTGAAGTTTGTGTGAAACATATATATTTAAAAAACAGAGGAGGATCAACCCTCATCAGTTTAGGTGAGCTATTGCCTGATGTAGTAGACAAGTAGACTCTGTGCCTACTAATTATTAAATTATTATTACAAATGTTATATTTTACTTTGTTTCTATTACTAAACTGTTCTTACCTCAGACTAGGTGGTTTAGCTTTTTTATTTTTCCCCTGATTCTCCTCTCTATCTCACTGTGAGAGGGAGGGGGAAGTGAGCAAGGCACTGCATGGTGCTTAATTGATGGTAGGGGTTAAACGATGACATACCTAAAAATAAAAGTATATGTTACAAATAAAAATATACCATGTTCAAGTCCCTGTTTATGCCAGTGTCTATTAATAGTTCACAATTGCTGGTACATTTTTATTCTGAGTTTGATTCTTCTATGATATAAAGTGATACAGTGTGGAGTATTAAAAATGTAATCAAACCAAATTTACCAAGAATGATGAAATACTCAGATACCTTCTACGTCATACAACTTCCAGTGCTTCTGTCAAGAGATACACAGGTTGAAAAATTTTGGCACTCTACTGTCAAAGAACACCAGCTTCATTAATTGTAAAAAAATGATAATATGTGAATGAACAATATTAAAAGCAAAGAGGAAATCTCCACAGAGGCTTCAACGCTGTGGAAGTTTTGCTATTGTATTTACTGGCACAGTGTCTTCTAAAATTATAAGGCAAAAATTCAAAGCATCCAGCTAAGTCCTTACCAAACCACCTGGAATAGGAGAGGAAAAAGAGGATTAGAAAATAAGGAAGATGTATGGATGAAAATCAAGGAAGTTGTTTTTCCAGAAAACAATTAAATACTGAAAAAAATGTGAAAGCTGTGGTTTTAACAGGCATGCATATTGGCATTTTTTCCTCATTAAAGCTGACAAACTTTAAATTGTTTCTCGTTAAAGTTAACGTGACAATCCTGTTGTGAGTGAAATCTCTACATAGACATACAGCTGCTGCCTCTGGCTCAGATTTTTGAAAACAAAAGTCAAAACAGGACCGCCATGAAAAAGAAAATGCTATAAAATGCATTTTTAAGCTCATGGGAGAAACCTGTGGCAAGCATTTCTCTGAACAACTTAAGAAGAAATTCTTCACTCTGAGGGTGGTGAGGCACTGGCACAGGTGGCCCTGATAAGCTGTGGCTGCCACATCTCTGAAAATGTTCAAGGCCATGTTGGATGGCGCCCTGAGCAGCCTGGTCTAGGGGAAGGTGTCCCTGCCCATGGACAGGTACTGGATTAGATGATGTCTATAGGTCTCCTCCAACCCAAACCATTCTGTGATTCTGTGATTCTATGTTAGCAAAGGAGAGAATTAATTCCCAGAAGCAGCAGTGCAGCATCATGGTGGAGAAAGTACAAAAGTGGAGAGGGACTATCAACAGAAGGTAAATTTTTCAAAGAAAAGAAAGGACTAAACTAAAAGCTACCAGAAATGAAAAAGAACAAAAAGTAAAAATATTTCCTTCTTTCTCACATTTTCCCAGGATAATTTATAGACCATAACAAGACCTTATTTTATTTCTTTTGAGTCTTTTGCAATCTTGCCAATTCTTGTTCAAATTAACTCATTCTTTCTTTAGTATATATATGTTTTCAGCATAGCTGAAGGCCTGAGTAGCTCTCACATGTGCACCACATAAAATGATGGCGTGTTTTCCCTGCTTCCAGTCAATACTGAAATTTGTCCTAGCAATAGTCAAGAAAAATGCACGGTTGAATAAATAGTTTCATTTATAAAATCAGTTTTATTTGTGAGTTTAACTGGATTAATAGTTCAGAACTGCACCTGATACACCACTGTAAGAATGTGCTTGCCAGGAAAACCTTGCAATTCTTGGGCATTAAATAGATGTGCCAGTGCAGGTAGACTGAGCTGAAACCCCAAGAGCTTTTATTGGATGATTATTTAAGATACTTGTTTGTCCTTCATGTTCTCATATATATCCTGTGTTGGCTTGCATCTGAAAACAATCTGAAATACTTTTGTATACTACGAATTGCAGAAATGGTACAGTGTGGTCTCTCTTTGGAGTCTTATCTTCATATTCTCCTCCCTCACCTTTCTCAACGTGCCTCTCCAGGATGGGCCAATGCCTGCAATAGTTCCCCATGCCAAGCACAGCCAGGACTTAGTGCCAGGAAACTGTAAGGTTATTGTATACACTGATTTCCACTGTTTTGCTACCTCACAGTGATTCCTCCTGAAAAATGTTTCCTGCCATGAGAAAACCCTTTCCTGTGGGGTAGACTGATCTTTGGAAAGTCATCATTTAGAATCAAAGAATCATAGAATCATTAAGGTTGGAAAAGACCTCCATGATCATTGAGTCTAACCTTTGATCAAACACCACCATGTCAAACAAACCATAGCACTAAGAGCCACATCCCATTCTTCCTTAAACAACTCCAGGCATTGTGATTGCTGCAATTTTCCATAGGAAAATAAAATGCATCTTCACCCCAAGTTACTGAGGAGGAAAGAGGTTGTGTTTTCATTCTTTTTTTTTTTTTTAATTGATCAGTCTAGTAATTAGCTCTACCTTAGAACTTCGTTCTAAGGAACCAAAATGACGTTCAGCTTCTAAAACTGGGCGGAGATGGGGGAGTCAGGGGGGTTGTAAACTAGTTAAACCAGCAATCCCATCTTTGCAATCGCGGCCACCTCGCCACACCGGGTGGCTGCAGAGAGGGGACTGAGCCTGTTCCCTGTCTCACAGCGGCACCGGGTGGCTGCGAGCAGCAGTGTGAGAAAAATCTCTTCTATTCAATTTAATTAAGATACAACTATCTGTGAGATAGAGAAGTTTAACAAAAAAAAAAGTTTGTATTTCAGCACGTGCCGGGTGCCCTGGCCACGGAGGTCCGAAAAGCACACCCACACCCCAAAAATCATGCCTTTTATGTGTCCCCAGAGTCCCACCTTGTTAGTATAATGAGAGGAGTGGGCCTCTTCTTCTGTTTGGATTTGGTGTGCCCCCCTGTGCAGGGAGAGGGTGTGTCCTGGTCAGAATGACCCCTTTCCTCTGTGCACTAAGAGCTTGTCACGTGGCAGGGGCCCCGTCCAGCCATATCTTTAGCTATTTTCATCATTCCCTATTCCCAAACGCAAATTATCCCTGGCACCAGTTCCAGACAGGACTTGGTGCTGTACAACTCCCATGGTACACTTAAAGAAAGTAATTCCTGAGTTTCTTGTAAATAAAACCATATTCTTTTATTTCCCACAGCAGTACCAAGGCCAGGGTGCAGGACATGACTCCTCCATCCTGTCCAGTGATGCCGAAAAACCTCAGGATTAAAGGAACTGCTAAGAGAGTTTGTTCTTTTAGCAGCAAAGGTATTTATTCGAGCAGCGCTGGAAAGCCAGCCAGCTCATGCTGGACAAACTAGCTTTGAATCAACAGTGCAAAATGAGCCATTTTATACATTTCACTACAGGATTACAACATACAGTTTTGCATAGTAATACAATTACAACATCTGGTTATGCATATTAATGATTAGGTGGAGACTAGGCAGAGTCTGGGTGGAGCCTTTCAGAATCTTCTTTTGGCATCAGGATTAGGTGGTCATTTCCGGTCTTCGGCCTCACTCTGGAGGTCTTTAGCTCCTCTTCTTCACCTTGACCTCTCTGGCCTTCATTGTTCATGACCTAGTCACTGAAGTTTGCAAAAACTACTGGCTTAAGTCCATTTTGCTCTATTCAAGCATCTACATAGTCTTGCTTAACAGTACTAAGCTATTTGTATATAGATCAGGTCTCTAAGATCAGGTCCAGTGGTTTGAACAGAACACAACTCCATGTTCTCTGATAAAACTTAAGCAAGGCAGGTGCTGAACAGTTTCTAGTGATCCGGTTAACCATTTCTGGGGTCTATCCTGGCTTCACAAGCCTGGGGAAAACTGTGTGCCATTGCTCCTTGGTTTACCAAGCACATTCACTTGGTGCCCAGCTTCAACAATCTATTAAAAACAATCCTGCTCCCCGTCCCAGCAGGGCAGGGCATTCACACCTGCATGGCTTCTTGCAAATGGCTTTCCCAGCTGCAACAGGTCCCGGGCTGGTGCTGCTGGAAGCTTTGGCTTCTGCGTGCTGGAGGCTCAGGAAGGTGCCCGACTCACTCTGCTGCAATCCACACATCAGCTCCGTCAGGAGGGTCCTGTGCGATGCAGTTGTCAGTCGGAGCTTGCAGGATCTCCTCGGGGGGCAGCTCCCTCCCTCCTACCCCACCTTGTAAAATGTCATGGGGGGGACTATGGCAGCGAGTGATGTATAAATAAAAATATGACATACAGCTCAGGACAACGACAAATGGATGACACTTGTCATCTGAAGCCTGGAAGACAGGAGAAAGAACCTGCTGTCTAAGGGGTTACATCCTAACTATGAGTTTCATTTTTGGCTCTATAGACATAAAACAGTCCCACTTGTAGACACACATAAACTTGTCTATATGAAAGTTTGTTACAGCCTTTCAGTATTGAAAATATCTTCTTTTTTTCCCCCTTCATAACTTACTAATGTTTTAATCCTCCTGTTTAAATTTTGAGCCTGTTTGGGGTTTTTTTATATTCCTTCTTTTCCATTACTTAGGAAAAAATCATAGGCAAAAGATACAGGGAAAGTCTAATAATTTCAATAGTTTATTATAATAATTACTATAAGTGCAATTGAAGGAGGTGTTAAATTATATTTCTTTGAAGAGTCTAAGTTCAAGAAATTTGCTGATAAGAAGCTCCTAGACACTTATATCACCTTATATATATATTTTTATCTTTTAGTTGTATAAGTTAATTCCATGTATGTTCTGGTTTTTCATTTGACTTTCTTAGATCACTGGAGCCTAGACATTTTTCCTTTTACCAGAGGGGTAACAACTGAAAATTATTTGAGTATACCAGATTAAAAAACTGTATTGTTTCACTGACTTATTAAGTCATAAGTAAGGATCCAGTCTACATGGAAACCCTGCATGAAACCTTCCTACTGCCAATGAAGGCGATGCAGATGAATGTAGAGCTGTACACTTTAAAGTTTACTTATAAACAAAGCCTCTAACTGAAATAATTCTTTCAGCGTCTGCTTTTAATTCAAGATCACCGCTGCTTAGGAAGCAACATTAGACTTTAATTCTTTCACAACCGTATCTCATTTTGTCAAAAGATGTTCTTTGAGATCTCACTCTGTATTGAGCCACCATCTATTCATCTGACCCATATTTTGGCAGACCTGGAGGAAATTTATCTATAATCATAATTCTTCCAAAAATTTGTTCTCTATAGCACAAAGTATGTTACGGAACTTACTTATTTTAGGCAAATAAATAGGGAACTTTTATGCTGATGTTCAAACTGCAGGACATCAGTTTCTATCCAACTAAACCCCATGATTTAAAACCAATTTAATTCTGTGTGTTTGTTGTTGTCTGTTGCTTCTCACTTCAGGGGGTTGAGTTTTCACTGTTTTCTGCATGTGCAGACTCTGGAGAATAGAGTGACTCCTTTATCTCATTGTTAGTTACGTATCCTGAGGCTTCATAGATGTATCCATAGAATTATCCTGAGCGATCTATTAACTGCCAGTGGAAAAAAAAACATGTTAAAATCAAATAATTATATTAAAGTTCAAGCAAAGAATTTTTAGTGGAAGGACCCATGATCCTCTCCAGAATAATACAGATGGCAATTAGAGACAAAAACTACCTTTGATATTTGGTATTATGGTCTCTTGTGAAGAGATGACTTGAGGCACAGTGTGAAATGGTAGAAGTACTTATTTTCTTCTGGAAATGTAAGTAGATGTTAGGCTTGCCAACAGACGTTGCTTTTATTGCTTTTGTTTCAGATGTTCCCAGAAGACATTTCGAAAAGATGTGAGGAGGCACTATCATATACTGGGTGCTTAAATCTTTAAACAATTCAAATAAAGAGACTTGCACTTTTGAAAAATTCTGCTTCATAAGCAAGATGAGACTCTCTTGTAGAGCCCTTGTGTCTTCTGTTGCTTCTACTCTCTGCCAGTTATGGAATAGGGAGATCCTTGTGGCTCACTCTATAACCTATATTACAGGAATCCTATTTTTATGGACAAAAGTAAAATGTGAGAAACATAAACTGCTGGGGTTTCAGCATATAACTGATTCTATCCTAGTACAATTTAAAGAACAACAAAAAGACATAAATTAAGAACCAATGTTCCTTATAACCTAACACAAAAGTTACCTAGACAGCAGGTGTAGAATCAGCAGTTATTTATGAGATGCTTAAATTGCTGCTCATGAAACATGGTGCTATTAGGGGAAATTACAGGGATTAAGCAGTGTGAGAGGCCTATTTTGTAGAGGGTTTGTTCTTTATGCTGTTGCAGCTGCTCGTGCTGGCTCTTACTCTTTTCCAGTTCAGCTGTGTCCTATCTCTCCATCAACATAGTTAACAAGTATTTTAAAGGGTTGCAATGCAGATCAGGATTAAGAATCAGGCACCCAAGCTAAAGGGAAGTTTAGTGGGATGTGTTATTTTGGTCTCAGAAAGAAATGGGTATAGAACTAAAGTGAAACTGAAAAAGAACTTGGAGAGAATTTAAAAAATAACTGAGTCATAAGCAGCCTGGTGTCTGGACACAAGAGAAAATCATTCCTCAACAGAGCATACCATGCCACTCTAATGTTGAGGTAATTGTGATAATCATAAAGACTCTTGTATTTATAACATTTGGCCTTGCTTCCCTTCTTCCTCAACAGACTTCTTTCATTCAGATGCATCAGTCAGTTTTTTAATATATTTTCTGACATGGAATCCTGTAAGAATTATGAATTTACAGTTTTGAATAGAAGAATAACATATTTGTTGCACTAATTAACCATTGCAGCATCACCTAGTTCAGAAACATCAGAAACCATAAAAAATTAAAAATAGATGGAAGACCTCCCCTAGAACAAGAACTGACATTCAGGTAGGTGAGATATTGCAAACCCCAGCTTGTTCCTGCTGCTCCACTTTTAGAAAATAATGGGCAACTACAAACATATACAAATTTCCTGGAATCTCCTATTCTTACTGGGTAATTTTACAGTAACTATATGGTCTGCATCTGTCACATATTTTATGTTGATGTCAGATACACAAAAAAATGAATTTGTTTAAAATAATTTCTAAGTAGAAGTCTGTTGAAACTGCCAGCTCTTAATTTTCTTCCTACATTACATTTTCCTCTCTTTTTTCCCCCTATCTTTTAGCCACTGTTAGAAGGCAGGTATGAAAAAAACAGATACCTACCCCTATCACTGCTGACATTTTTTATCAAGACTGCAGCAAATAATGTTTTGCCTGATCACCTAGGAAATTCTAGCTCTCTTTTGCATGTGTTATCCATGCCTTATATTTTCAAAATGCATACACATCTTGCATACAGAGTTTTCTTGATCACAGGTAAAGCTATTTGGAAAAGGAAGGGTTAAACATGCTCTTAGATTTTTTACTGTGAACACAAAGCAGAAATCTTTAGATGAAACAGGCTTAGATCTTTAAGGTTGAATGGAAGATACTTTAACTGAGCTGAAAATAGTCACAAGAGATGAAAACACAAATGGGAATATTAGATCATGTGGGACACATCATATAATTAAGAACTGTGAGATGGATACAGTAAGTCTGTAAATAGTAAACCCATTTTGTCTCAGGATGGGTCTGTTAACTGGAGATATGCTATGTTATGGTAGAATTGTTTTTCTAACTAGTCTTCAGGCTTTTAAGTACAAGAATATGCATCACTTCCCTTTTCTGCAGCTAAAAGAATTATTACCAGTCAGGCTTTATTTCTGCCTTTAATCCATTAACCTTGGCTATTCATCTATGCAAATGTCCTGAATTTCAACTGATTCCATCTCTAATTTTTCCATATCACATATTAGCTATCCACTTTTCTTTCATGGTTCTGGTAACTCCCATTGCATTTCTCAGCAGTTTGCCAGCTTTGCTAGCTTAACTCTTTCTCTCACCTCATAAGCCTTTCCTTGTAATGGCCTTGCCATTTTTTTTTTCCTCCTGGAAGTAAGTTTATTTCTAATATTCTAATCAACATTGAGCAGAATGTTCCAGACATTATCAAGAAGGTGGTTCCACAAGTTGTCTTGTATAGCACATTACCTCTTTGCTTTGATTCAATGACCATAAAATTGTTTTGGATGTTCTTACACAACCATTTTGCCAAGCCTTAAGACAAGCCTATAGCTTGCATCTATGTGACCATGTTAAAAATTTCTTGTGGCTCTTCCTTCTGCAGTGAATTCTGCCTACATTGCAGCAATGCTGAACCACATGTTTCAAAGCCTTCTCTTTGATGTCAATGACATGAAGTGATTTTGGTTATAAGTACTAGGAAATATGACGGGACATAACTAATTATGTCTTTAAAAACTCATTTCTCATAGGATGACTAGTAGCTAAAGTCATGTTTCACAGCTTCACTTCCTCTTGTACTCTCTCACATTTCAAACTCATCTTAAAATGTAGTGAGTTTCATTTTTATTAGTTGAAACCACCAGTATATATTTTGAGGCTTTTATTCCTTCTAGGTTCCTTTGTGGTATTCCTCTTTTTAAAAAGCTCATAACTCCTCCTGGCTTAGAAAAAAAAATGGCATATTTCCTCAATGTGGTGCTTGTTCTCCTTTCTGGAAAACTAATAATATCATACATTTTGCCAGTGACTAGTCACCCACAGCTTGCCTATCTGCAGAAATTAGTGTGCTGTAAACATAGCCGTGAATTAACTTCATAATGACTGTTTTATATCCTTCCCTAGACTGATGTCCTTGATGCAAAATAAGGATGTATTATGCTGATTTCTAAGTCAGGGCTTGGGTGTTATTCTGAACACATCCTCCTTTACCTGCTCCACAACTTGTAGCTCACCACAATGCCTGCAGATTGTTTTTCACAAGTCATTTCCAGAAGAAATAATAGAGAATTGTAGGATTGCTTCAACATCATAGGCTTGATGCCTGCACCTTCTAATATGCATAAGAAATAACGGAGAGAAGATGAAGTAAATATCTCAGAAATGGAGTCACCATCCTGCCTGATGTTCTCTGATGTTTATGGGTCAGGCTAAACTGCTGGGAGGAGCCAATATTAAAGATAGGATATTACTTTAGGTTTCAAGCCTAATTTCTCAGAAAGGAAAAATTATTCTAAACATGAGACAATTCATTCTAGTATTAAATTGATATAAGTGTCTGCATAAGAAAGAAACCAAGTCTAAGATGACTAAACAAAGCTGAGAAGGGTGAAGACGAAGCATGGAATGAGGGACAAGATCTAGGACTGAATTACACAAAACCATTCTCCTATTGATAAGGGAAGATTTTCTGAGCAGCTTCACTGTCTTCCATCAAACTTAAGCCTAATTATCAAGACAGGAGCCACACATGGAAAGAACAGACAACGTAGTCTCTATAACATATGCACAAATTGGGAAATGGAGGAATATCCCCCCTACTTTTACACATACATAACTGACCTTACAAGTAGTTGGAGAAAATCAAGATTGTCATCTATATTGAGGGCAGATTGTACATTTGAGATTGTGGAGGTTTTTTCCTTTTCCACTTTCCACTGCTTTGCATCATGGTGAGTCACATGGTGTCTTATTTCAATGTTAACATCAAGACGTGCCACAGCAAATCAGACCACGGTGTGACACAATGGATCAAAATTGTGCTCACCACTGTTTTAACTCTCAAACCCTCCACAATTCAATCTCAAACACAATTGCTAAACCATGAGATGGCCTGCCATGTCAGAGGAATTCAGCACAGCGTAAAACACAGCCCAGGATTTTATATGCCTTAAAATCATCACTCTAAGGTTCTCTTGAGTTCTTTTTTGGTAGCATGGCCAAAAAAAGGTAGATACATTTAATGAATAGGGCTAGACAATGCTGAAACCTGCACTGGGTACCTTGGAAACCCTGTAAAATCAAAGCAAGCGGCTGCTCAGGCCAGACAGTGAGGGCTCTTGCTCAAAGATCTCTGGTTGGTTGGTTGTACTAGGTGAATCCAGAAGCACAAAGGACTACCTGTCTCTCTTCAGGCTGTCACAGGTATTTATGAAGACTACGCTCTTGTCTTTGTCTACAGCACCCTATGGAAAGGATTATCGGGAAGTCAAGCTAGCATGAGCCCAGGTGAGTCATGGACTTTACTGGCATTGACTCATTTTGATGGGGTAACTATTATTTTCTGTTGGAAAAAATATACTACCAAGAAATAATTAATCAGGTCTCCAGTCACCAATGGCATTTTCAGTGTCAATAATCCCTCAAGCAAAAATACAGGTGTAAAGGTGAACTTTAGCCAAGTGCATGTTGTCATAGTGAGATGGTTTCATCCACAATCAAGCTGGGCTAACAGCAGGATCTGCTGGCCTATGAATACACCCTGAGTTGTTGTGGGATTACTGGTCTGTCAATTAATAATTTAGAAGTAAGCTTCCCACTCTCCTTCAGCTTCTTCAGCTGTCCTGTTGGACAGTCATCACTGAAGAGCGTCCAGGTGGTCAACCCATGATGTCTGTAGATTAGTGGACAGCATGAAAGACAAGAGTCCTAAAGAAATTAAAGGCTCTAAATAAAAGTAATAGAGATAGATTAGAGCAGAGCCCTCACCTTCATCAGTGCAAAAAGTGGTATTTCTGGGAGAAGGACTGTTTTTCTGTAGTCAAAGAAATGTGCTTCCAGAGGCAACATGTTCTACATGGATAGTCTCACTTACCAAGCAGAGGTTTAGTAAAATATATCTGGAGGAAAGGGCTCTGGAATGAGACCATAGAATCCTGAAATGGTTTGGGTTGGAAGGGACATTAAAGATCATCCAGTTCCAGCAACGCTGCCATGGGCAGGGCCACCTTCCACTAGACCATGTCCAGGCCTTGTCCAACCTGGCATTGAACACTTCCAGTCATGGTGCATCCACAGCCTCTTCACATAGAGAATTTTGGCCTAAATCTACTCTCTTTCAGTTTGAAACCATTACCCCTTATTACTACATGTCCTAATGAAAAGGCCCTCTCCATCACATAAGAAAAACAGTGGATTCACATCCTTCATTGGAGCAAACAAACAAAAATAATTACTAAATCTCAAAATATTGACAAGATCACAGCAGATATATCTTGTGCAAGGTTCATTCTTTCACATATGGCCAACATAGAGAAATGAACAGAGGACAAGAGCTGGAAAGGCATTGCAGGCAAGGCTGAACCAAGTATAAAATAGAGTGGGTTGGGGGGATGCTGTGAGAGCCTGACAGAATACAGGGAAATGAGACACCACATATTGGAAGAGCAGGAAAATAATATAGTTTTTAAAGCCTGTTTTCAGTCCCATCTTTATATTCTTTGGTGCTCTTAAATGTGTTAGTTTGCATGATTTTTATTTGCTCACTTGCATGTTCTCTCATGAGAAATGTTATATATACACACATATAAAAGTAGGCTTCATTCCGTAACTTAATGGGCACACAAAAATACTTCCAAGTAATGTTACTCTACATTTATCTTGAAATAAAATATTTTGATATACAACACAACAGCATCTACTTTCTTTTTCTGCCTGAAATCCTAAAAAACAACAAACTATCTTTAATCAAAACATTTTTGGCACCAGTGGATTTAAGAGGTTTATGTGACCTTCGACTTTTAAACCACAAAAGTTCTCGATGTAAAACCTCTTTGCAAAAAATAGTGGAAGGCACATCTGTTACTTATTTTTTTAAGAGTAAGCAGTCCTCAGTAAGATAAAATATATATTTCTGAGCATTAAAATGTTAATGCAGCTTCTGTTTCTCTGTAAGATCCAACTGGATGGATTTGCTGTAAATGTATCATAATACTACTTATTTTGCAATTATAAAACAAAACAGGAAATTTTAAATATATGTAAGTACATTTAGTCAGCTACAGTTTCACTAGTTCCTTTTGACCAAGTTAATTTTTGCAAAAGACTACTTTATCATAAATTAGGTGAACTTCGAGCCAAACACCCCTTTCGTCTTCCTCAGTCTCATACAATAACTATTTCTTTCTGCCACAACCACACCTTAAGTAGGTTTTTCTAGATGATACTGCTGGAGTTGTCACCCTCAGCCTTGGCACTGAGTCCAAAAAAACTGCTTCCCTACCCTACTTTTACTGCATTCTTTATGGTCTTCTTTATTTGCCAAAGGACTATAGATATCCTAATGTAATTGTGCCAACGACGTTTTTTTTTTTTTTGCAAATATTGGCAATTATGTAGATTCAAATAAATTGTAAACTTTTGCCTCCAAAAAGGTATATTTGAAAGGAGCAGATTTGTGTAGCAGACCTTACAATGGAGCAAAAAGCATTTCTGAATTACAGTTATCCTATTTTACAGCCTGATTTTTTTTAAATACAAAAAAGTGTTAATAGACTAGGCTAGACAGAAGTGAGGATGCATTTAATTTTGTCCCTTCAGTTCTGAAAGTGGTAAGACCCAGCAGAGGAGTGAAGCAGAGAGGCGGATGTGGTGAGATCTGAAAGTGCCTCAGGTAAATGAGACAGCCCTTGAGCAAAGGCTGAGGTTGGGTCTAGATCTGGCATTTAGGAGTTATTGCAGCCATAAATAAATAAAATATTAATAAGTACCCTTCTCTGATGTATCCACTAAGCAGAAGCAGGTCAACCTACTCTACGGGCCCACATTGAAATCAGAAAAGCTGCAGTAGTGTTTAATAATCAGAATTAAAGCTGAGTTGCCAAAGAATCAGTTGTCTTCTCAATTGATTTGGGTTGGTGTTGTGCCCACACAAATAGGCCAAGAATAGCCTAAGAACTGGTAAGGATTGTGGCAAAAGTGGAAGGCAAAAATAGCTTAAAAGAATCAATTAAGCTTCATGTTCAAGGTAGAGAGTTTGTTAAGTCAGTAGACCACCTAGGGCTGGCAAAAGCAACCAGATGAATTTTAAGGCCATGAGTGGTTTTGGGGTCCTCAACAGATGTCAGTGAGAAGATACAGCTTTTGTGTCAGACAATGTTTTAGGACAGGTGCTGCCAGGGATCACACAGCACAGGTATTGATAGCTTGTAAATTAATTTCAAACACTGGCATCAAAACAGCTACTGTTGTTGTTTTACTTATTTACCACATTTACAAAATAGTAGGCTTTGAATAGGACAGATTCACACTTTGCCTCCATATGACTGACAACTAAGTAGGATATTTGATAAGGCTCTGAAGTTCAATGAATAGAAAGAAATTCGCTTTAAGTATGTTTAAAGATACCAAAGAAACAATTTTTAAATTCTACATTGGAATCTTTACAATTTGTCTGAACATATTTTGTATATAGAATCATTCAAAAGATAAAAATGTGACTTTATCATAAAAGCTGGGTAGCCTGAGTAGGTCTGCAAATGTCAGGTCACAGGGGGTTCCTAAAAAATATTTGATGCTACTTTGACCACTCACTTCACAGTCTAGGTAATGGTGGCATTGTAAATTCTGAGTCCTGGACAATGTGATCTGGCTTTGCTAAGAAACTAAAAGTACTCTGCTATTAGAGCTGAACTTCAAATATCTGTGAGTGCCTCCAGTCCTTGTCCAGTTAACACTTCCTGACACCAGGAAAGGGTTGCTCAATTCCAGTTGTGGAGGATCAGGCTATTTGGTGCCTTGAGGTCAGACCACCCATGGTCAGTGTTTGCAGAATTAGAGACTCTGTCTCACAGCAGAATTTTCCATTATGTGACATTGGTCTCAGTGACCCCAGAATGGGCTCTGCCAAAGAGGGGAAACTGGCAGAGTCAGAATTAGACTACTGGAATAAGTCCCAGCTTGTGGGAGAAGGATGCTGTGAGAATGTTCTCAACTAATAGTCTCTAACCTATACTGTTGCTGTCAGCTGTTTTATACCAATGACATTTATTGTATCTTCCTGCTATTAAAAGTATCTTCAAGTAATTGGATTGTTCATTTATTATATGATTCTTTAGGGGCAATCCCAGCTCAGAGATATTGTTCACAATAGATGTGGGTTTGTGAGTGGGGCTTCAACAAGAAGAGAACCATCTCATCATACAGAAAAGTAGCGCTTCTCATCTACTCAAGTGAGACTCATGGATGTCAGTATTTTCTAGTCTCAGAGTTGCTCATTTGACTTATGACTAGTATTGAATCATTCTGTGGTCTGAGGCTTGGAAGAATTTTTAGCAAAGGAAAAGTGCACTGTGACTAAAGGAAATTTGATCCAAATTTAGGAATATTTTCCATCAGCCTGAACCAACAAACTGTACAGGGCACTAAAGAGCAGTAGTGAGAAACAAAAAATAACTCACACAATTCTCTTGTCAAGCCACAGCTCTTCTGAACTAAGAAGACAAGTACCCCATGCTGGTACATGACAGCATTATTTTTCAAATTTATTAGACTATTTATTAACCACAGTCTGAGAGTAGTTTGCTCTCTCAAATTAAATTAGACATTCAGTAGTGAAAGCCCTTGGAGATTATACACCAGGAAAGGTCATGACACAATACAATGCACGTTTCCACAGTGCAGAAACATAGAACCTTTCACCTAGAAATACACTTCAACAGGAAACACAGAGGATTTTTTTTACTGGGCTTTGTATAGCAATATCACATCAGTAGCTTGGAAAATATCAAATAATTGCCTATATTACTTCCTTTTGAATGGAAACTCTATCAAATCTAATGAATAATTTTTAATGCTTGCAGGACTGCTAATCTTTTGTCACTTTCAGGATTTTTTTTTCCACTTGAGAAGAAGGTAAAATATTAGCAGGGTGAAATATTAGCAGTAGCTGCTGAAACAACCACAGCAAGCTTGTATAAAACTATGTTTAAAACAAAATAAAAAGTTTTCCGTGGGGGTGGTTCACCACTTCCTTTGGCTGTCCTGCAGGAACTCATTTAAGCAGAGAAGATAAAAACAAGAGCTGTATGTAGAATAGTTAAATGCTAAAGATTACTCTGGATGGGGATTTCTTGACACTGTGTACTGAAGAATGACATTGTCAGTTGTTTGTGATGCATAAAGAGGATACCCCACATTTGCTATAATTAATTGTGAATTATTTATCTTTCTGCAGTATAATTTTGGGTTTATAATGTGCAATGACAATTTAGTTTCCACTAAGGGTTTATACAAATTGCAGCAGAAAGAGAACATTTAAATAAAATATGATCCAAATAGAAGTAAACCTCATGGGTCTTTGTCTTATCTGCAAGAGATGTATTTACAGTGATTATTTCTTCTAAAAGCCCTTTGTATTTGCATCACACCCAAACAAAACATGAGAACTTAAAATGCTAGGCATAAGTGTAATCACTATTTTTTCTGTTCTTTTCATATTCATGAGTTTCCTCTTCTTGCTAGAAGCATAATTGAAGACCACAGACAAAGAGCCATTGAAATGGCATTCCTTTTCAGGCAAAAATCATAGCATAATGTTTATTTTGAAGGCAGCCTAAGGAGGCTGTAGAGTTTTCAATTCAAACACTCAACCAAAATGCAAATTGTCTGGTTCTCTTAAAAAGAATACACTCAAATCCTATGAAAGGCCATAAAAAATGGGTAGTGTAAATACTCTTCAGGGAACTGAAATTAAGGCTGGCCCTTGAGACAGGGAGAAATCAGTGTGCTAATGTTAGGTCTGAATACATTTGAAATAGAAATCAGAACCAAAACTGGCAGTTAAATCCCAGTAGAGATTTACCATTACTTCTATGGAGAATATTTACAGTAAAGGGAGTTTGGGTACCAGCAGGTGTGAAGCTGAGAGAACTTGTGCTTCTGGGAGGAATAGACAGCCTAAGTGAGAACATTACTCAGTGTAATTTTCAGAGTACATTTTGAGAAGACATCTTCAAAGGCTTGAAAACAATTTCCCATTCAGGAATTTTAAGAGAACATTTTTCTGAATTATATATGTGAAAGAAAGATATAAAATTTTTGTTGGTAATATACATAACCCTTCAACCTCATACAGGACTGATGTAAAATTGCTGCCATTCAAACTTCCAAGCTATTTTTATTTTAAAAGTTATAATTTATCATTCTGTGACCTTCTGTTGCTTTCATGAAGGCTCAAATCCAATTTAGATACATATTCTTTGAGGAGAAAAAATAAAGAAATTGCTATTCCACACACATTTCCAACAACCACAGTCAGTACATAAACATTTGAGGGCATATAAACTTCCACCACAAGCATCCTAACAAATTATATGCCCACTTCAAAATGGCTAGAGCTAAGAACCAAAACCACACCAACTCTTTCCTCTCAAAGGAAAAACTGTGAATTGTTATTACCACTTGATATCTGTGTACTTGATGCCCTTGTCATTGAAAACCACATGTCCTTTACAGTTGCTGCTGGAATGCACCATGCCAGGCACATCAGGTTTGTGTGCTTCTAAATCTGAACACTGTGAACACAGAAATTCCCAAAACAGCCTCCAACAATCTGTTCTGAAACAAAACCAGCTGAGCCAAACCTATTGCAATGCCCCACAAGAGATTATTTGTTCTTTAACAGAATTAAACAGAGAACAACATTGACTTTCATCATCGAGGCTGCACAAGAGGCTTCTCTTTAATCATTTCTACCTTTAAAAAGGTCGCTGGGAAGAAGGAATATGGCTTACAGGCATCTTTAACAATACTCCACTTGATCACAGAATAGTCTGGGCTGGAGGGAACCTCTAGAGATCACCCAGTCCAACCCTTCATGGAAGAGGGAGACTGGATGGGATTATTTAGCACCTTCTCCACTCAACTCTGGAAAACCTGTTGTAGGGAGGACTCTTCAGTCTTTCCTCTTCTCCAGCCCTTTGGTACCTCATGGCTCAGCTCGCATGCACCAAGCACAGCAGGGAAGGCAAGCTGAGCACGTGTTACCATAGTGGAGGAAGGCAGGACAGTCCTGCTGGCAACACAAAAGTCATCCCTGTATGCAAACCTGGACATTTAGATACAAATCTTTGAAAATTAAATGTAAGTAAACTTCTGTGTTTTGTTGCCCATAAAATTGCTGAGACATGCTGTATGTACAGCTTCAAAGTTTTCACTTCTGCCTCTCAAAATATGTTTCTAGAGTTGTTACCACATGGCTCTGTTGAGTGTATGGATGTCCACAGGCTAAAAATATGCAGCACAAATTTTTTGAGCAGTAACTTTTAACAGTGTAGGCACATCCTGCCTATCAACTGGTTGAGGCTTCAGAATGGCACAGAGGAAGATGAAGGAATGGATTTCAAAGCTGTATGCAGAAGATTAAAAAAATGATAACCCTTTTTTTATGAAAATAAGCAGATACTTATGCATTCCTTGCAGATTATTTTGTTAAGCCAGCTCTTATCATGTGGGTGGATTCAATACTTACACGAGCATTGCTGTGTTCACATAACTCTGAAAGCAAGTCCTACTGCACAGCTGAACTGTAATACTCAATATAGCATCAGAAACCACATTATTTCCTCTTCTTACACAAAGTCTTAGACAGAAAGATTTTTTTTTTTTGGTCTTGTGAGGGAATTCAAATGTTTCCAAAAAGACTGAGAGTTGTCTATGCTGAATTCAGACTTCAATTCTTCATCCCTCTTAAAAACAAAGATCCTTCTTCCCACATATTAAACAAAACAAACAAAAATTTATTTCTCACTTCTTGCAATTTGCCATAGCATCAAGAATTGAGGTTGTGAATATTTAGTTGTACACATGAATGTATATATCTTGAAAATTCATTTTTATTTGCAATTTACTAGCAAAGCAATCAGACATGCTCTTACTGGGATAGCAAACATGGATATAAAATGTTGTAATAATCTTCCACAGATGACAGCTTTGTAAGTTCTCAGAGTAAATAAAAAGAAGTTATAACTTTTCTTCTCTTAAAGGTCATATTGACTTCATCCTTAGTGTCAGCAAACAATAGGACAGTAAAAAAGGACATAAAAATCTCTTGATATTTTTCTTGAGGTTTTCACAGGGTTCTAGATAGAATAAAACAAGGATGAAAAACTCTAAAAAGATTAAAATATCAAACTCCTTCAAGCAGGGGAAACCGTGTGTTGAAATTTGAAAATCTACAAGTTGAAATAATAGTAATTAATAGTACCTGCTGTTTGAGTAGCAATATTCTGTGATGATTTATTCTGGTTATTTCGCATTAGTGTTTCTTTTTCCTGTCCTGAATGTAAGTTCAACATCAACTCTTGTATTCACCTGGACTTTTTCCCATTTGAAAAAACAGACAATTTCAGATTTTTTTTTATGAGATCTATCTGTATTAAACTCATGCTGATATATAAAATACCACATTGTACATTGGATGTTTGAAGAAGTGGCTTTCAGATCCTAAACTTAGATTTTTCTTTATTTTCTGTTTCCTTGAACCCAGTCCTTCAAATTTCTGACATTCAGCACTGAAACATGCCTACATTTTACTGGGAAGCCATAATGCAGCTAGTTAGAATAAACTTAAGAATAGATATATAACATCAGTAAAACTGAATCAGATAGATTTTAATGAATGTTTAAAATTTTAAGTTATAAATTGTCCCTGGATCAGCACTCAGGATGTTGTTATAACACCCTTTAACTCTGACAGACACAGCTGTGAAGGGACACAGCCAGGACAGCTGACCCAAACTGAGCAAAGCGATACCCCCTGCCACCTCACATCACAACAGCATTGAAAACGCTTTAACTTGGGCAAGAAAGAACACTTTGTGAGATGGTTTCAAGTCTGAAAAGACTTAAAACTTAGGCAAATGATCAGATAGCTCTACTGATCCCCTTGAAGCAAACACTTTATAGAAGAGAAGACAGATGGTAACAGACACTTGGGTCTACCAATTCATTATTTCACTGATTTATTTTTCTTAATATCCTTATGACTATACTAAACTATATAAATAAATACAAAAGGAAGGAACCTAAAGACAGGTAGAGCTCTTACACCAAAAAGCATTAAGGTGTGGGGAATAATGCCCTTCTGTCAGCATTGTAGGTCTCCTCTTCAGAAGAATAACAGCATGTTAAGTGCAAGAATTCAGTTTTAGCTGCTGGCTGTTTGATAGCCTCATGAATGTTTTCAGGGGCATCCTCAGAGAACAAGTGTCACATCAGAGAAATCACTAGAAGAGCCAGATATTTCTTTAGGCTACTAAGGAAACAGTGGGAGCCAAGGCCTGAGAGAAAATGATTGCTGAAACATCAAGAGTGCCTAAAGAAAGAGCACTTCCTCTCAGTAACAGTTAGGCTAAATAACACTCAACACTGAACAAATTGCCCAAAAGGTCAATAACCCTCTGATGAGCTTGTGGAATTTTTTTCCTAGTTGATTATAGCAGATGATTCCAGAAGTATTTGAATTTGAAAAGAAATTTAAAAAAATACAATGTGATAAATCTATGATTTGTTTTGGCACATTTGCACTCAGGTAGTGACTTTAAATGCCATGGTGTCACTTGCTGCCAGTCTTTGGAAAGCAATGGTACTGTAAATCAGCATTGGGCTGAATATACAGCCACACAGATGTCTGCTACATTCCAACTCTTCATACCTTGTTTTGAAAGCAGAACCCAAAAAACAGAACTATGAGAAGCAATGAGAGTTGCAATTTCTTCCAGCCAGCCCCCAAAGCACTTCTGTAGTAAGTTAGTTCAACAGGACTTGCCATAGAAAAAAAACAATCCAACCACCCCACAGTCCTTATCCGAGTCAATTTCTTGCATAATTCAGTTTGGTTGACAAGAAGGGGGTAAATTATTGATAAACAAAATTTACAATAAGAAATCACAGAGAAGAAAGAAGTTTGTTTGGTTTGGTTTGATTTTTTATTACCACTTTCTAATAGAGCTAGTCTGGAAATATTCCTGGTACTCCTATGGAAAACAAAATTAACACAAGGTTTATTGCATTGGCAGATAATTATGATTCAAAAGGATTAGAAATAACATGAATTAGGCTGGTATCTGGTTCACCCAGGCTGAAGAAGCAAAGGGGTAAATGAGTTACCTGTATAAATATTACAAATGTGCAAGGAAACAAAATCATGTTTCATAGATTGGGTTGGATTGGAAGGGACCTTAAAATCATCTCGTTCCAATCCCATCATTGGTAGGGATGCCTTCCACTACGTGTATACTTATTTTCAGTGAGTATAAAATAAATAAAATGAAAACCATATCATAATTCTATGTTGTGTAAGACACTGAGTATGAGAGAGTGAAACTAACAGCATGACTTACATTTAAAGCTGCATGTCATGCTTGGAGCAAATAAAAACACTTTCATTTTAGAAGATGAAACAAGTCTGAAGAAATTGGGCTGCATTCCTAGGGGAATATTACCTTCTGCTACTTGGATTTGGTTATTTTAAAATGTAAGTATTTCTGATATCTGTACAAAACAAGTGAGGCAAGGATGACCTGCTTTACATTTATTACTGTCCTGCACCCAGACAGCTCCTTGGTGACTAACACAGACACATGAGTTGATTCACCCTCATCCACAGGCATATTTTCTCATTTGCTGGAATATGACATTCTAATGTTCAAGCAATCTAACAATCTCCAAAACATGAGGTCTCAAAGACAAATGATCTGATAAGATGAAGCTTTCACCAGTCTTGTGTAGTGAGTGCCAGTACTTGACACTGCTGATGAATCTACTCACATGGTGAACTATCTCTTGCTAACATTTGAAGACAAGATTAAAAGCCTGCTGCAGTCAATGTACACCTTTGCTTTTCCTGCATTTTGTTGCAGCTATAAAATCCTAATTCATACTTTGTTAAAAAAGAGGTGTTTTCTCACTTCACCTCACATCAGAACATCATAAGTAGTTTAGTAATAGAAAACACATAAATGTCATATTAGATCATATGATGGATTTTACTTTAACATCACTTTCATGTTGTCTCCAGGGAATGAGAGAAAATGTATTTGTCACTACATCGGTGCAAGGACAATTCGAATACATAGCTTTATCAGCAGAAAAATCTGATTTCTACAGGGACAGGGACTTTGAATGGGTCAAAAATAACTACAGACTCTCTGAGAGGATTTTGTAAAGCTAGTGCAAATGACAGATCAATTTTAATGACTCACTATTATGTACAGGGTAAATCCCATTATCATTGTGATTGTACCACAATCTGAGGAAAAACTAGGTATTTTTTAAAGTTACTCAGAAATAGCTAGCATCTCTTGACTGAAACCCAATACTGTATCACCCAAATGAAACAAGCTCTTGAGTTTTAGGTGCATTTCTTCATTTGTTTAACTGGATTTTGTTCATTTGCCATGAACTATGTCTTCCTGGGAGTATTGAAGCCTGGCAATCAGTCACTGTGGCCATATCCAGGTGTCAGACAACTTCTCCATCTGATACAGAAACAGCCAACCCCATCCTCATGTGAACATGAACAAACATCCAGGTGTGTTTCCCCCACCTTCCACAGAAAGCCAAATATATCTTCCTTTCTTTGCCACTGAGTGTTGGGCTGTTACCACTGTGTGGGTGACAAACAAGGTTGTCAGCTGGCATGACATCCCTATTTCCTGCTGGTTTTGGGAGCTCAGACTTCCTCAGCCAGACTTGCTGGTCATGACAGATGAATAATCCAAAGCAGACTTTTCCAGAACAATGCTATAAGATGAGAAATTTGCTGCAAATCCTGGGTGGTTAGACAAAAAAAAAAAGTGAACTAGGAAGATTGTGATAACATTCTGTTTGTTGGTGGTGGTAGTAGTGCCATGTGTTCTGAAAAAAAAAGCAAGAGAGCTCAATGAAATGAGATGTGGGTAATTATAGGACTACAATTCACTTAACTGATCCAAGTGAGACTTTCAACATAATCTGTTTTTCTGAACGAAAATGTGGTAGGAGAGAGATCTTTCATATAGCACACAACAGTGTAAAAGATTTCATGGCTGGAAATCACAGGCAGACACCCAGAGGAAAGAAAAAGATGCATTGTTTTAATGGCGAGGACAACTTAATTGGAATTATGAGAGACAGTAGGTGAGTCGCTTCACCTTGTTTTAGCTAGCCAGAAGTTAATTGCTTAGTTTTAATTAGGGTGAGTGCCCTGTATTGTCACCAAATTACCTCCGAAGGGTGATTCACCTCCTCTTTAAAATCTTTTGCGTGACACACTGGAGGTCCTTATGTGCCTCTACTGACTTTATAAAGAGTTCCTTCAATTGCAGTGGACAGGATACCCGTGATAAATAGCTACAGCAAAATAAGATGAATCCTACTCTGTGTATGTGTGTGTGTGTATGTGTATACATACAAGTAGACATATATCATGATGTATAATTGGGCACAACCATAACAAATAAACCTTGAGGTGAAGTCCTTTTGTTTCAATCTTGGAATCCATTTGAGCAGATTTCCGTGCAGTTCCTACTGTGACAGAGCTCACGTTTCAGTTTCTTGTAGATACATAAAATCACAGACTGGTTTGGATTGGAAGGGACCTTAAAGACCATTCACTACAGGCAGGGACACATTCCACTACACCAGGTTTCTCTAAGCCCTGTTCAGTCTGGCCTTGAACACTTACAGTGATGGGGCATCCACAGCTTCTCTGGGCAACCTGTTCCAGTGCTTCACTGCCCTCACAGGGAAGAATTCTTTCTTAATAGTTAATCTAAACCTGCCCTCTGTCAGTTTAATGCAAACCTCAAGCTAGATCCCATTCAGCTTCTGACTTCCC
Organism: Campylorhamphus procurvoides; assembly: GCA_013396655.1. Classification (NCBI taxonomy): domain Eukaryota; kingdom Metazoa; phylum Chordata; class Aves; order Passeriformes; family Dendrocolaptidae; genus Campylorhamphus; species Campylorhamphus procurvoides. The sequence continues at coordinate 1,362,139 of WBMV01006287.1, read as the reverse complement.
ATACAGCATCCAGTTCAAACAGAAGGATGATCTCCATCCTCACCTGCCTTCCAAGGCATTGCTGGGAGATCAGGCATGCCAACAGTCCCCATTTTTTATACCTTTTTGGTTTTTGCAAAAAGACTGCATTAATCTCTTGTTATTGCTTCTTCCTATTCATTATGGCATTATCACAGAGATTTTCTATGGAATTTGCTGTGACCCTCCCATCTATCACTTAGAAATTAAGAGGAAATTATAAGTAAATCAGGTGGTATTATAGCAATGCAAGAATATATAAACAGATTCTTTTGGTAAGAAAATATCTGAAGACAGAAGCAGTATGTGCGTGATGTCAGTTCTCTTTATGAGTAGAATGAGCCAATTTCTCTATATCATTCCTGATTTCTCTTCAAAATTGCAATAATTCTCTTTTAGTTCTCAGCTAGTGGAAAGGCATCATGTACAGCAGTGCTGTGCTTTACTTTTAAGCCACTATTTAATTCAGGGCTTTGCTATTACTCTTACCTACTTGCATTTGTTCAAAGCAACACATTTCATTAATAACAGAAAAATCCATGCCCTTCATATGCTTCATTTTTATGCAGTGAAGTTCTCATGGTTGATGTTTCTCTGATGTCTTTTATCCAGGTGTTTCTATTTACATATTTTACATCACCAAAGTCCAAATGCACAATGTATATAATTAGTTTAAAACTTGCAAGATGACATACAGAGCTATTTGCTTCACACTGGCCAAAGTAACATTCCCATAAACTTTTTGTGGGCAGGGTCCAGGTTTTGTTTATCTCATATGCTACATCAGAAGGTCCAGTTTTCATGGAGACCCTACTTTCTGAAAGCAAAGATCAAATACGGTCACCATATATATATATGTAAAATGTAAGGATACAGAGAGTAATGTAATTGAATGACAGAAAAGAGAGGGCTGCTACAAAGCAGAAAAGGATGAACACCAATAAACAGAGTTTGAGTGTGATTGCTACATCCATGCCAAGCAATAAAGGTGATGGCACAGCAAACGTTTCTGCATGAGAACTGTCACCCTCAGGGACATGGGAAGTGACACTGTTTCAGTCTTCCACTGTGACAGAAATGAGGTCAGTCAGCATCATGGGACATTTCATACAGAAATTGGGGGAATTGTACAGAAATTGTACCTCTATCGGAAAAAAAAAATCTTGTTGAACCTGTTGCTGTGGAATCTCCTAAAAGAATTAGTATCTTTAAGTACAGGATTGTCTCAATCTTTATCCTCTTCCAGATAATATTCTTAGTTATGAACATCCATTTCTTTCAGATCTGCTTGATACTTACATAGCAATTTAACACTGGGTATTATTGAGCCATGTATCTAATGGTCTGATATGATTCATTTATTACCTTGATCGTTAGGCTTAGATAAGCAAGCACACTTTCTTTTTTTTGTCCTCACATGGATATACTTACTTTTTTTCCTGTACTCATTCTGAGTAGCTTTTTGAAGACCTAAAAATTAAATGAACAAGTAATTTTTAAGAACTAGGTTCTAGGTCCTCAATGCATTTTTAATTATTAACCTGCTCTATCAGGCTTTTAATGTATATCAGTCTTTCTAGAGCACTGCTAGATCATTTAATCACAGAATTACAGAATGGTTTGGGTTGGAAGTGACCTCAAAGATCATCTAATTCCAACATCCCTGCCATGGGCAGGGACACCTTCCACTAGACCAGGTTGCTCCAAATCCCATACAACCTGGTCTTGAACACTTCCAATATATCTCAATACACTACTGATGCAAAACACTATTTCTTTAAAAAGGAGAAAGGAAAAACATCAGTTATTGTATTTTTTTTTACATAGGCTGCATCCAAATGCTTTAATGTTTTTAACTATGCACTCAAAGTACACGAAAAATAGACCAGGAGATGCTCCTGATTACTGATGTCATGCATCATAAAAGCTTGAAGTTTTGAATTAGTAAATATTTTTGTTTCTTGTGTCACAGCTGAACTGAAGCTTCAAATAAGCTGAGAGTAGCTGGAGCTGAAGGCATCTGATGGAAACTGCCTAACTCCCTAGGGTTTGAATAAAAACAGCAAAACTGCCTTTTATCTGTAACAAAGAAAGGGACACCATCACTGAAGTACATGAGAGAAAAGGAGGGGATAGAGGGGACTACATACAGCCCTGGGATAATGAAATAAAAAAAAATGAAATTAAAAAAAGAGGCAGGACTTCCTGATTAGTTAATACAAAGAAAAAGGGTAAACTAACTTCAGTTCAGCGCAAGTGGCAGGAAGAAATTATTTTTTTGTTGTTCCTTACATTTGGTGGTTTGGAAACATTAAATTATCTGAGTTCTTCAGGCTTCAAGCTCTAACTCTTCAAGCAGCAACAAAAAAATCTCAGGTAATGGATAATTAAAAATAAATAAATAGAACCAGGTGCATGTTACTGTCATAGATCTTAACCTGACAGTGGCAAGAAGGGGAACAATTAGATGGAATTTTTTATGAAGTCTATTTGGTCTCATGAATAAAGTAGCTTCAGAGGAAAGGATGAATATGAATGCCATAACTTATATTTTTGTAAAATCTCTGACTTCACATTGCACCAAATACTACTTTGGTATTTACTGAAATGTAAAAATAATATTCCTTTGGCTCAAAAAAATTCCACCCCCCAAACAAAGAAACAAAAAAGCCCACAAAACCAAACTCTATTAATTTCAGGGAGTTATTGCTGATTATTTTTACCCAATATAATCAAATTCTATGCAATGTCGGGTTTTTTCTCTCTCCATGAATAGAGATTGCAATATAGAGCTTGAAATATACTTTCATTGTGCAGCAGCTGTATCAGCATTTTGTACTTTTTCTTTTGGTCTACTGTTTCTTTGTTTGAGGCTTGTAAGTAGAAGCACAAATGAAGAAGTAAACAGAGTGCAATGTCTCATATTTTTCTTCATAAAGAAAGGAGCTGCTTGATTTAACTCTTCTAGAATGTGTTTAGAGGGACATACACCCCTGGAAATTGCTTCCATGTCTTTTCAGCAGGGACACCATGTGTTTCAAGGAATACAGTACTACCTATGGAGAACCCTTTATTGATGGAGATTTAACACGTTTCTGTCACAATGGAACTCTATTTTCACTGCTTTATGCACTGCACCTCAGCATCTGCTGCCTTCAGGAGTCTATTAATCTTCCAGATTCTGAGCCAAATTTCTACGTTTAGTGGCAGAACATCTATCCCAAATCTGTAAGCTGAGTGCATGCTCATGGGATATGTACCTCAATGACAGCCGAGCCTCTACTCATACTTCTTATACCTTTAGGCTACAACATTTAAAGTAATACTGTAGCTACCTAGTTTTTTATGCTTTCAAAAATCTCTTCTTACAGTGACATCTTGCACAGAAATTATGGCAATATAATTATAATTACACTAACTCTCAGCAAAGGGAAAGGAAGCAATTTTAACATCTCTTGACTAGTAGATGGGCCAGTGTTTAAGGAAAAAACAAGACAAAGATCAGATGTTAAGCAGCTGAGGTAGGTAAGAAAGTGTGAAACACTTTCCTAGAAGAGGAAGTTGTATGTCTAAATGGAAGGTTGGGCAGGAAGCTATACAGAGAGATAATTTAAAGGCTGCACTATTTGTTTAATTGATATAATTGATAAAAAAAATGGTTAAGACACTGAAAACTCTAAAAGAGAAGGGATATTGGATGAAATTAAAAGAATTTTGGTACTATCACACCTGCCATTTTTGTTTCTATTATTATTATTAATTATTGAACTACTAGTGTAACTAGTAGAGCTAGTTCAATCTTATTTAACCTGAAATAATCCTACCTGATTACCTAATGTGTTTCTTAGCTTACTTAAGATTACTTTTACTATTGCTATGAAGAACAGCCTCCTCCTATCAAACAATTGGAGAGAAAGTGCCAATTCCATCACTGATACAACTCCAGTAAGTCAGTTAACAATATTGGGGGATTAAAAAAGGGACAAATATCTAGAATAATTCATAATATATCACATTGAGTGAGTCCACATCTCTTGTTAAATTCTGGTCTCCACCATTCAAGAGAGACAAGTTGCTACTGGAGAGGGTCCAGTGGAAGGCCAGAAAGATGATGAGGTGTCTGAAGCATCTCTCTTATGAGGAGACATTTTGGGAGCCTGTTTAGTCCAGAGAAGAGAAGACTGAGAGGGGATCTCATCAATGCATATAAATATCTCAAACACTTCTGTCAAGAGAATGGTGCCAGACATTTTTCAGTGGTGCCCAGGGATGGGATGAGAGGCAATGGCCATGAACTAAGACACAAGAAATGCCACTTTAACATGAGGAAGAACTTCCTTACACTGAGTGTGGCAGAGCACTGGAACAGGCTGCCTAGGGAGGTTGTAGAGTCTCCCTCCCTGCAGATACTCAAAATCCACTTGTGAGCCTGCCTTGGCACAGGAGTTGAACCAGATGTTCTCCAGAGGCTACTTCCAATTCTAACTATTCTGCCATTTAGTAATATTTTGGTTCAAAATGTTTTGGTTGTGTGTTTCGGGTTTTTTTTTGGGGGGGAAGGGGGTGTTTGTTTTTTTTTTCTCTTGAGGTGACAAGGGCACGATTGGGAAACTGAAGAGAAGTCTGGTGTAGATAACTCACATGTAAAGCAAACCACAGCAACAGCAGTGTGGTGGAAATCACATTCTGAGACAGACCCTTAATGACTCAGATATTCTGAATTACTTTTCAAGAGGAAGTGGTTATTTCTGTATGGAAGGAAAGGATATCAACTGTGGTGTGACACTTCACCATATTTGTATGCAGGGCGTTAGTGAAATCCCTTATGGTTGCAAAAAGATTGCATGAAGTACTTCACACATTTCTCAAAATTGCTATTGCAGGAGTGGGAGAGAAACTTAAACCTTCTCTTAGTTCTCCTGCAACAAAAAATGATGTCTTCCCTTGTTTGTCTGACATTAGCCCACATAGTGAGAAAGTTCTGGCTTTAAAGGAGAAGTTACAGACTCCTCTGATGAAACATAATCCCTTCCTATAACCATTTGCTTAAAGAATCACAGGATTAATGGAAACAGCAATGGGACATAGTTTATGTTGTTTTGTTGAACCTCCAGCCTGGAGGGTTTCAAATATTCAAACTCACAGCTTTCCTCTGGATGAAGGACTTGCTGAATTCTCTCTTGTACATAAACTTGGAGAAGAAAAGTCAGGCATTCACTCTCTATCATTTAGAGAGACAGTGGACTCTGAAGGAAGACTATAGTAAGCTAACATTTTTATAGAATTTTGTATGATACAAACATCTTGCTTTAACCCCAAAGTCTTATGTCAAATCAGCCATTTATTATTCGTCTTGTGAGACTGTATTTGTCTTGTGAGATACGAGACTTCTTGCAAGAGCAGGTAATAACTCATTAACTCAGTGCTTGCCCACTCTCCAGTCACATGAAAGGAGTTAAGATCTCTGCAAATGATCTGTGTGGTGGGAGAGAGTGCACCCTCCATTTGCTGCTAATACCACACTGGGAGGGCTGGCTGACACTGGGGGGAGTGACTGATTTGTTCTGTCATTCAGAGGGATGGAGAAATGGGCTAACTGGAAGATTGTGTAGTTCAACAAATGTAAAATCCTGCACCTTGGAACAACAACCCCAGGAACCAGTAAGTACTGGGAGACACCCAGCTGGGAAGCAGCTCTGCAGTAAAGGACCTAGGGGTCCCGTTGGGCTAGAAACTGACCATGAGTGAGGTTGTCAGAGCAAGCACCCAAGAGTCACAAGATGACAGAATAGAGAATAATGGTCCAAATATTTTCTTCCTTCTTTTTTTTATAAGTGTTTATGTATGTTATGAAGTTGGTTATTAAATACTTTACACATTTTCTTCCTGTTCCTTCTGGGCTCTTATGTATAAAAATTCAACTGGAGCATTTTGCTCCAATTTGTAAAATCTGCTGGTAACATTTGGAACAATTTTTTAATGATTAATTATAAATATATAGCTCAGAATACAGGAAATTGTAGCACTGGTCTTACAAACAGAATTAACATAATCTCCTTTAATACTACAGGATTTGCTAATTTTTTATTCCCTTGACAGCTTTTCCCCCTTCAGGTTAATCTCTGAAAAGCCAGAGAAATGAGTTCTCTCTGTATTCCACTTAGAAGCATTAGGTTTTCGCTTGCATTTGTTAAAACCCGTGTATATTTCACTCAGAAGGGCTAGATTTGCTCTTTGTAGAAACTGATATTTCAATATTGTAAAACAAAACTCAAGGTTAAAAGACATACTTAGGAAAATAAATGTTATTCAAATAATAAAGATCTTCAAGAAAGAAGAGAGAATGTTCATTTCTGCTTCCTTTTTGCTTTTCATTTAAAGAACAATGAGATAGACCAAACCAAACCCATGAAACACAACAAATGGAAAGAAAAATCAGTATCTTGTTTGATTAGCAATCAAGGAGTTATTTTAAGAAGGATGTGTGTGAACAAAACTCTCCCTTTCCTATAGTGCTACTTCTTCATGGACAAGTGGAACACTAAAAAATGACAATATACCAGTACTGTAGTAACTGTAACATAAATAAATAAACATATAAAAGCTATAGTCTTTCACCTACAAAGGTAAAACCTTTACAGTTACCTTTAAAACTGAGTGGGAGAAAAAGTACAAAGAACACCAGTTCTCTCATCAATGAACCACAGCTGCATTCTTCTGGGAGATAAGCATAACAAAAAAAAAAAAAAGTTACAGAGGTTTCCTGTGTTCACTGTCACAGTCACTGCTAAATGAAGGATATGTAGAACAGCAAGAAGGCTTTGGGTTTTTACTGAGAATTACAAAGCTGATTTAAGAACATTCCCAAATAAATGAATGAGTTAATATGGTGGCTTTAGTCATGGTTTTTTCTAAAACTACAGATGGACAGTGTGGGATATGGTTCTGTCAGACAAATGACAATCAGCTGAAAAAAAAAATCTTAAATAATATACACAAATCTCTGATACTTTTCTCTATCAGCCCACCCATCTTCTGTACATGACAGCTTCATGTGCCTTCCCCTTTTTACTCCAATGAGACAGCTATATTGAAGTATAGCCAAGTATATGTATATATATATAGTGTATATGCATATACACATAGATATGAAGTATGGTATAGCCAAGATCTAAAGAGAAACAAATACACTTTCCTTTTGGTAGAGAGTGATTTTGCCTTAGTGAGAATGCTTAAACCTAAATTTAATGTGTCTGTTATATATTAAATAATTGCAATAACATTTATTAATTTTTAAAAATGATTTACACTTTTCACATTGATTAAACATGATTTTTTGGGTTTTAATAAAACGAAAATTTAGTTTTAACTGCCAAAAGCAGAAAAGTAATTTGACTTTAGTCATCCAAGATGTATAATAATAGCAGCATATAGACTTAGTGCAGTTTATTCAGTGTTCCTTTAGTGTTCCTCAGTTATCTTTTTGTGTACTTTTTCATCTCCTGTGCTCCAAATGTACTCACAGCTATTCAAATAACCATAGTTATTCAGGATTTACTACACACTGGTTTCAGGGATTCTAACCTGCCTTTACATTTCAATAGATTTTGGCATTGTACTTCACT
>WBMV01006287.1:1340582-1354473 GCA_013396655.1 Campylorhamphus procurvoides | reverse complement strand
GAATTTTTTCACAAAAAGCGTTAAGGGGGGGGGGGGGGTTGCCTTTTTTCTTTTATTTGTAGTAGTTCAGATATACCTCTATACCTCTATCCAATAAGTGGTTGCAGATGTATAGGTGCCTGCACTCAAAGAATTGAGTTTTTTGAAGAAAAGCCTCCCATATTGTAGTTCAGATGGAACATTTGTTCACTTCTTCTTTCAGACAGCATTTTGAATTATTTCAGTCCCTGCTCTCACAACCATCTCTTCCTTTGTATCTATGTAAATGTCAGCCAATTTGACTTGTGGGGAGAAATATTCATGGCACACTACCAAGCAGTTTGTATTCTCTGAATAGGAGACAAACTGATCCTCACTCACAAAAAAAAAAAAAAAAAAAACGCGAAATTATACACCCAGAGGGCATTAGCAATTGTGTAACACATCCTTCGTAACTGTGAGTCAAATTATATGTGGTTTTCACTACAGCAGTGCTCCAGGGAGAAAAGGGGGTCCGAAAGGATGTGGAAACTGAAACTGAGACACCGCAGAAAACTTAACCCAAACAGTAGTTTAATTACCAAAAGTGGCCAAGTAAACAGGAAAAAACCCAATAGAGAAGAGAGAAAATAAGCCCTCAGGTGCAAGCACCCAAATTGCCCAGGTGTTTCCCACGGAGTTGTCTCACTACCCCTGGAATGCCCAGACCTCCCTAGCAGTGGCTGCATCCTCAAGGGTCAGCTGGCTCACAGGTGATGGTGGGCGTCTCCACCAAGGCAATGTTGTCCTGTCAAGGCAATGTGAAGCGAGAGAGCCCCAAAACATGGGCCACTTGCCTTTTATCTTCTTGGCCAAATGACGTTTACCTGAGCAATGTGGCCAACACTGCCCAAGCAAAGGTATTTGGCACGGCCCCTCCTGTTACATAACTGATACTTCTCTGCTCTTGTGTGGGTCAATGGACTTGTGCAGTCCATTGCAGAGGGTCTTCCTTAATTGAGTCTGGGGGTTACTTCATCCTCCTCCTCCTCTCTTTCTCCTTCAAATGCCCTTGGAGGGCCATCAGCCAATCATGAGAGATCAATGAATTTTAATTTACACAGAAATCACTCCCTCAAGGCTAGAGACCATCTTTATCATCCTGTTTTCCCATAGCTTGGCAGGAGAAAGCACAGGTGGCTGGGCCAAACAGAGACCAAAAATACCCACATCAAATTCCACCCAAATACAAGCAGTCAGAGAAGCCTGTAGTGGATCAGACCCCATTTGAACACACATTTTGAAACCAGCTTATGGCAGGGTGAGGTAATAATGCCATTTTTATCTGTATTGAGTGGAAATCTGAAGAGGCTAAAATGTTTCTTAAAATACATAGAGGCTTTGACGTTTGGCTTTGCTCCAAGTCAGAAGGAAAACCCAACTCTTTCAAATTCTCCCAGAAGGAAAATTCAAAGGACTGATCAAATCTCTTCATTCTGACAACATATTGTATTTGATAAGCAATACGAAAATCAAAACAGAACCAAACTATTTCAAACGAATACAAACATTTCTTTCCAAAAGCAACAGAATCACGAGCAGACAAAACCAGGAACAGTCAATACCCACCCTTGGTTCCAAAGCTTAAAACATGAAAGCACTCCCAGAAGCTTTTAAAATGATTCAGTATTGACGATTTTGTGTAACTGTTGATGTTTCACTGAAATGACTCTTCTAAATTTAATGGGTCTGCACTGGAACACTGTTAGCAGGCTTTATTCCTTATCTTGCCTAATTAGGTTATAAGGAATGACACATCCCACTTGGATCTCTTAGATTATCACACTTCATCCTCCATTTTTAGGAGTGAATCAGTTCTGGAAAAGAGGGGTTGTTTAGAATAGACTAAAAATTTACATCTTAAAAATGAGACAGTCTAAAAACTTGTTTAAATGGAAACATCTGTTGTTTGATCCCACATTAAGTATATGATTTTAGTGAACTGTTTTCTCATAGCTAATTTGCCATCATCCCACATGTGTTTTTTATACACATTACCATGCCTTTTTTCTTTGGCACTGAATGGTGTATATACAAAAGGTGGTGACAAAACTGACAGAACTGAGTAAGGCAACACTCAATATGATTTACTAGTTTGTGTATGTGTAAAGTATCAGTTGTATCAATGAAAAAATAAACCATATTTGAAACAGAAGACATGAAGAGTATGAATAGCTTTTAAAAGTTACTACTATGCTCATATCCCTTTGTATTAGTTCTAGTTCAAAATTAATATATTCCAATTTGCTGTCTATTAGCACCTCAGAAATATTATATATAGTGTTGTAAGAATTGCCTTTTTCTGCCTTTCTATTGTAAGAATTTGCCTTAATCAAACATTAATTTCTAAATTAGAGGAACCAAATTATTAAAATTCTAAGAATTTTACTATACGTCTTTGACAATGTTTGCTTCTCCTCTTGGGGAAGGAGTCATATGGAACTACATGTGACTTGAAAAGGTGACATTTTTTGTACATTTTTCTGTACTTTCCAGAAACTGGAAAAACAGCTGAGACTGGTGGTCTGTGCACTATTTGAATCAGTTCTTTTACATGTCATGTCTAAACCAGAAATATTGTACAGATTTTTAAGTAATGCTGAGAATTCTGCCTACATATTCAGCTTTATTTATAATCCACAGTGAAGAGATTTTAATACTCTATTCAACTGCATGAGTGAAATTACTTCAATTATCTGTTTTCCAATTTGACAATTAAAAAGGCATATATCAGCCATGGCATGATAGTAAATTACACCATTAACTGAACTGAAAAATTTCTAGTATTTCAATGCAGTAAAAAATTTAATTTTTTCCCCTTTTATTTCCCCTCCCCATTGTTTCTTTCCCTGGTGATTTTACTATACTTGGAGGAATATTTAAATGTGTGATTATTAATGTCAGCATTTAATCTTAGCTGACCCAGCCCAAGCAAACAGCTGGGTTCGTATATGATTTCATACTAAGGTACAGTTCTTTAGTGTGTTCTAAAGCCTCATTCCTTTTGTAAGTTCCATTAGCATTATTGCATATTAGCCTAAAAGCCCTGTAATCTGAAATTTCCAGGCATTCTCACCTGTTCATTGTAATGGAAAAAGACTGGATTGTTAACAAAAGTTGTACTTTGGAAACAAATGGTGTCGGCAACCTTTCAGTATTCCAGAACTCTCTGCCTGTCCTCTAGTAGTATGGAACCTTTTATCAGATTAGGAAAGAACTAACTCTCACAAAATGAGATGCAGAATGATACAGTGGTATCTTCTTGGGAAATTGATGGGTAAACAGTAAGCATGATCAGGAGTCCTGAGGCAGCAAGCAATACCTGCCTTGAAAAATAAACATGATCAGTCACACATGACACCTGACACGAAAAGGAGAAAATTTTGTGGAGCTGAGCAGCTGTTTTCTATGGCAGTTCTCTCTCGGCCTGTCAGGAGCATGTCTCTCTACCTGCTTTGGAAAATAAACATGCTTTTTTTCAAATGTACTCACAGTTTTACTCTGTGTTGTGCATTTATGGCATTTATTTCCTATGGAATTTTTCTGCAGAGTTAACAAGGCTACCAGGCTGCTGTGAATGAGTCAGAATTCCAGTGAGGAAAATGGTGGAATGTGACTACATGGACCATAAGCAGCAACAGTAGTATTTGCCTGCACGTCACCAGTACCCCTACTAACATGGTCAGCATAACTAACAATTTTATGAGACAAGCAGCCCTTTTCTGTGACTGAGTGGGTCATGTATTCATTCCATCTCATCATCAGGGCCTGAGGGTCTGGTGCACTAAGCAGACAAACCACTCCACATCAGCCTTTGATTCTCCCCCTCTGCTCTGACAAGACTCCACCTGCAGTGCTGTGTACGGGTTGGGGGTCCCCATTGTAAGAACAATGTGAGCCTTTTGGAGCAGGTCCAGAGGAGAACACAAAGGTGGCCAGAGGGCAGGAGCTCCTCTGCTATGGAGACAGGCTGAAACAGTTGGGATGTTCAGCCTGGAGGAGAGCAGACTCCAGGGAGACCTTAGAGCCCCTTCCAGTGCCTAAAGGGGCTCACAGAGAGCTGGGGAGAGACTTATGACAAGCGCATGGAATGACAGGACAAGGGGAATGGCTTTAAATTGTGGGAGAGCAGGGTTAGATTAAACATTAGGAAAAAATGTTTCCCTGTGAGGGTGGTGAGGCACTGGCACAGATTGCCCAGGGAAGCTGTGGTCACTTCATCCCTGGAAGTGTTCAAGGCCAGGTTGGATGGGGCTTGGAGCAACCAGGTCTACTGGAGGTGTCCCTATTCATGGCAGGGTGTTGGAATCAGATGATCTTGAGTTTCCTTTCAACCCTAATAATTCTGTGGTTCTATCATTCTATGAATTGGTGAACTGCTAACTTTCCACATTCTTCTAAGTTTTCAATAGTTCTGTTACCCTTTTTTATTATAGTGTTGCCTTTATAAAACAAAATAAAGCAATGATCTGCACTCAACATCAGCCCTTTTCAGGATTTGGATAACAGTCTGCAATATTAAATTTCCATAACACTAACAACACTGGAGAATGTTATCACAACTTCTGTCTTCCCAGAATCTCACTTTGGTTGTTCAGTTCTTTCGTTTGTTCATGTTTTCCTTTTTAAATATCGGAGGTCAATACCTTTCTACCTCTCTTTCTGTGTACATTGAAAACATGCTGTGGAACCACGCATTTCAGAGATATTGCCATTAGCAAAGTACAGCCCATGTGCCACATTGGACACAATGGATTGCAGATGTGCTGTTCTTCATTTAAAATAATGATAACACAAGAATGGCACAAATCTTGGGTGCTACCTTTCAATTAAAAATTAATTAGAGCATGGCATTGAGTTAAGGGTAATTTTCCTTTTGAGGCTTATTTTATTAATTTTTCTACATGATTCTTGATGTTGAGCTATTTTGCTATGCCATGCAATGAAACAGCAAAGGAAATAAGTAACTATTCATGAAGTCTATGGAAGACATGACAAAAAATACATGCAAAGGTACAAAAATAAGACTAGCAATGAACAATGTGCTAATGGGTTTCATGACACAGCTGAGCAATCCTCCTTCCAGGTGTGGGCTTGTCGTGGCCCTTCATACAAATTCCTATCACCCAACAGAATGCTTATGTTCTGGGTTCCTAGAAGGCATATTTGAATATTTAGGAAGATGGAGATAGGCAGTTCCTACACCCCTGAGATGGCAATTTAAATCTAACATATGATAACTTGTGCCCTGTGGCTGGCTTAAAGCCTACATTACCAGAATAGTTGTTTTTCCAATGAGTCTCAGCAATTTAGGAGCTTAAGCACTTGGTAGCATGTAAAATTCTTCATGTGACACAACAATGATCAGAAGTTTTCATATGGTTTTAATAGCTTTTTAGTAAGCTGAACAAACACAGATGGGAATAAAATAACCTAAATTTGATTGTACTAAAAGGTAGCTTACTAAGCTTTTACTGATTCATAAAATACTTTGGATAAATTACAGCAAATAACTGAAGTAATTCCTTCCACAATTAAAAACAGGCAGGTACTGCATAAGGAAGTAATATTATCTATAACATTAGATAGGTAGAATTTCTAAGGCAATAATTTTCAGCCTTGCTCTCTAAGATGTGATCATGCTGTATGTGTGTGTGAAACTGTATGACTCCTCCAATAGCTTTTGAACTTAATGGCCCAGGCTTTATTAGGATTTGAAAGTAATCACTTTTCTGCATGTTTTAGGGAAGTTAAGGTAAGGTGAAAGAACTCCTAAAAGCCACTTCTCCTTCCTCCTCGCCTTGAGAGAAAAGACTCAAGCCCACATGTGGCTTTCACAGAGTTCATCAGTAGTTCAGAATCCCTTAGATCTTATCCTTTCTCCTTCACAGTCAGTATTTAGAGAAGAAAAAGAGATGGCGACCTTGTGGAAGATGCAGGAGGCACAGATGCATTGAACTTGTGGCACAGATTCATAAGAAATTGCTGTGTATAGAATTGGTGGTAACTACTTTCACTAGAGCACTTGCACAGCAATTCATCTGAGGCCCTGCTTCTCTACTGACATGCTACTACTCTCAAATATGCCCTACCTTCTGTACCTGTAGGATTTAAGTTCTTCTTACACTCTGATATGATCCATGACCTTAACTTAGATGGAGAGGTATGGTAACGGTCTAATGAAAACAGTGTATTTTCTAGGTATGCTGTGATCAAAACTGAGGCACAGAAAAAGGCAGAATATGGCCAAATTCTGACATTCAGACAAGGAGGTCATGCCAGGCATTCCTTTTGCCCAGGTACTCTATTCCCTGGGAAACAGAGGTGATGTCAATAAGTGGATTGGCTGGTTAGGTCAGTAAAGTGGTTGAAAGGGTGAGAGAGTAAAGGAGAAAGGCAAATGCAGAATTGCTAGGAAGTTTGGCACAGATGTAACTAAACAAATTTATGTCAATGCAAATTACTTTTCATTCCCATAAGAATAAATTATCCAGAGGAAATCTGAGTTACAGAAATGTGAGTTCACTTGTAGACTGGAACAGTATCTTGTGCACTGGTGTAAATCTCTCACATGCACAAGCCCATAATTTTTTAAATTATCATCTGCTTTAAGTGGGGCATGGAATCGCCAGACATTCAAAGGCGAGAGAATTAAGGGTATGAGGTTACTGTAGGAGGTGATCTGTCAGTCCACGACTCCCCTGCTCACATACAAAACCTCAGAAGCACCAATGTTAAGAAGCATTCTTTGTCAGTTGGAAGGGACACTGACTCTTGTGCAGATAAAACAGGACCTAATCTGCTGCTAGAGAGAGATCTTTCCCTACAGGGCGAAACAGATTTTAAAGGACAGAGCAGTAGTCTCAAAATCCTGCATAGATACGTATGTATCCCTGTTTCACAAACTCCTTTTTACCATGTACTCTGCAAATTCTCATTAATTAGAAGGACACTGGTACTTATCCTTCCCCAATTTTCTATTCACTCTCTAAACCCTGCTATTGTTACAAATCCTATGCAGATATTGCTGTTTACACAGCACAACTTCCAGAATAGAGCCAAAGACTTGTGTATTCACATTATATACTCTGTGATTGGCATACCACTCCAAACAGTTCACCTTTCACTGTTTCACATAAATTCAAGCAGAAAAATCAATGTGTCATTGCTGATTTTGAGGAAATGGATATCCCTGCAAATTGTGCAGTGTCAATGAAGGTTGCAAAGCTATTCACAGGAGCTGAAAAAGCAGCAAATGAACTAACTACATACAGCACATCTTGGAAATTCTTAAAGAGTGTGAATAACTTATCACTTAAATGTCAAGTGAAACTAGTATTATTTACAACTAACTGATAACTGCTGCTACAATAATTGCCCTCATGTAGCAGATGCCATATATCAGATACAACATTAGAACCTCTCGTTTTCCTAATCATCCTGAATGTCATGTTGAAGCACATATATCAGACTTCTACCCTTTCAAAGCAATTAGGTTCAACAGTGGTTTCACTGTCACCATTAAATTCTTAGCTATCTCTGACTTAAATACAATAATGAGATGACAGCTACTAATTTCTTGTTTAACCCCTTTTAGAATTCAATCCACAGTAAGTTAGAATTCAGTAATCACAGTGTGAGTATGCTTATGTTATTCTAGAAAGAGTTACAGCACCCCTTAAAACTGTGGACTACACGTTCCTACTCACAGTAGTTTCTTACGTTGGAACTGATTTAAAAGTCAACAGCAGAGATACAACTAGCTTAAGCAAATTGCTTCATACAAGTAAATTCTATCACAAGCAATAAACATACTAGTAATGGAAAGAGCAATAAGTGGACTATTTGAGAAGTATGTTTAGATTAACATATTATAAGGTCAAGAAGTTTAGGAGTCTGGGCAATTACTTAATATAAGCCACAGCACTTCACCTCCTATATTTTCCAATTAGATTAATTTACTGTGTCTTAAGTCATATAATCCTATAGCAAAAATGGCTAAGAACTGGGTTTAGCATATAGGATTTTAACAGTTTCTTTCTTCTTTCTATTTGAGGTACATCTTAATGGAAAAATTCATTCTGGGATGCAGGACACACAGGAGCTAATCTGTAAGTAGGATACCTAAACTACCCCAGTGTAACACCTGAAGGAACTTGTTCCATGGGAGTACATACACAAGGAAGTAAGAATCTTCTTATACAGAATGGATGCTTTAGATGTGCAAGTGTGACCTCAGACACAATTACTAATTTTGCAAATATATTTTATATCTCTCACATGCAAATACTAGTTTCTGCACAGTCAGTAACTATATGGAAATTTAGTTGGCACTGTGTGAACAGACATTTTAAAACATCATCTGCTTCATACAGATCTGATGTCCATGAAATGTGATCTAGCTACATCTTAGATAAGCATCTGCTACATGAAACAGTATTTTCTTTCCTGACTTTTGAGTTTTCAATGACATAATTCATGAAGATGTTAATTTAAAAATATAGGTCAAAAAGGGTTGATTAGGTTTTTCTGGTTACCAGAAAAACTGGTTACATGAAATTTTAAAATTCAAAATAATTTCCATTGTTATTATTTTATGAGCTCCACTATATAAATATCATTGAAAAGACCAATATATAGCTACTTAATACCTATATTACAGCTACATCTAGAAATACTCTATTTAAATTTTAGTTTTTAATTGTTCTATTAAAAAGGGGCACCAATTTCTACTATCAGTGCAGAATATGAGCCTTCTGAGTGATATCTGCTTTATAGATTTTTGTGGATTTTTATAGGTTATACATATGGCTATGCCTGACAGAAATATTTTTATTTAAATACATGATAAAGGTAGGTTGCTTATATTAAATCACTGGAATAACCTCAAATGGAGAAATTATTTGATTGAAATCAGTGAGAATTATATATTCTTCAACAGTGTGAATAACTGTTTAAAAAATTCAGAGTAAACAGCACAAAAAATTACCCTAGCTCCATGCAATGGCTGGGATTATCCTGCACAGGCTACATCATGGGTCTCAGAGGAAATTCTGAAGGTATTAAGAGTGCAATCACATTTTCTTGTTTGTTCATTCTTATCAGGCTCTTTTCCTTTCTCTGGCTCCTATAGAGCATCTATAAAAACAACATAAAGATACTTAAACAGCTGAAAAAATATAAAGGTGTTTGCCAACCTGTAAATTTCTGTCTATCAACAGCTGCCAAAACTTAAGGTCCTTCATCACTGAGAACCCTTATGGAAGTCAGCTGTAATTAACTAAGCAGGGAGAATTATTACATGCAAAATATTTTCAAATTAAAAGTTGAAAAAAAAGTTGTTTGCACTTTGTAACTCAGTTTTTCATTTCTTCATATGGAAAAAACTCAGTAACTCAATCAGCATCTAAAAATGAGAATACTTTCACTGTTGGTTCAAGAGTAATGTAATTTTTAATGTATCTATACACGGAATCAATACTTAAAAGCTCAGGGGAGAATCCAAAGGTGCTTTTTGTGAAGGCATAAATTATTGATAAGTGTATATAGTCAGGTTTCTCTCACATTTAAATACAAGCAATCATATGGAATTTTAATACAAGGACCACAGCCTTTAGGTAAGACTGACAGAGCAATCACATAGTACTTGTTTCCATGCTACTGAAATAAAAGGGTGTTGGCCTGGCAGGTTGTGGTGGTTTAACCCCAGCCAGCCAAGCTGCACACAGCTGCTCGCTCGCTCTCCACCAGAGGGACTGGGGAGAGAATCAGAAGGGTAAAAGCTGAAAAACTGGTGGGTTGAGATAAAGACAGTGTAACAGGGAAAGCAGAAGCCATGCACATAAATAAAGCAACGCAGGGAATTAATTCACTGCTAACGATGGGCAGGCAGGTGTTCAGCCTTCTCCAGGAGAGCAGGGCCCCATCACTCGTAATGGTTACTTGGGAAGACAAGTATCATCACTTAGAATATCCTCCCCTTCCTCCTCCTCCTCCCCAGACTTACATACTGAGCATGATACCATATGGTGTGAAATATCCCTTTGGTCAGTTTGGGTCATCTATCCTGGATGTGTCTCCCCCCAACCTCCCATGCACCCCCAACTTCCTCACCAGTGTGGCATTATGGAAAGCAGAAAAAACCTCTGCTCTGTGTAAGCCCTCTTCAGCAATAACAAAAAAACATCTCTGTATTATCAAATAATATGCAAATCATAGCACCACACCAGCCACTGTGAATAAAATTAAGTCTACTCCAGCTGAAACTAGCACTCAGGGGCATAAACTTCAGCTCTCATAAAACAGAAAAAAGGATGGTGATGCTTAATCATTATGTACTAAAAAAGGCAGCGAATCTGTCAGATAAGACACTGATAAGGACAAAATCATCTGTGAAAAATCACGTAAGAGAAAATCACAACAGTTTTTCAAAGCAAATAAATATTCTTAAGTGTGCTACCACTTGCCTCCTGTGTGCTGAGATAATATGCCACCACCTCTGTGGCTGAAACTTACCTCTTTATTGTTTGGGGTTTTTTTAATCTACAACACACTTAAAGTTTACGGGTGGCAACTAACAGTACCTTTCTCTGGAATGCCAGATCTATGACCTGCAGCTTGGGTTCCCTTTTATTGACTGGTTTCATCCAGTCTCTAGACTAGATCTTCAATTTTCAGGTTTGTCTGTAAATTAAAACACAGCATTGGAAACTCCAAGTTAGCACCATCCCAGGGCTGTGCAAGACGATATATTTTTGCAACTGCTTAAAAGACAAAAAGAAAGGTACTGATCCAACAGTATTTGCTTAATGAATTTCAAATTTATACACGTTGGCTCTCAAGGTAGGATACAATTTCTATTAGTATATTTTTATTTGCGCTTAAACATTTAATTGTGCTTAAACATCTCCAGCTTAAACTTTAATTGAAAGGAAACAAAAAAAGCAGGAAGAACATGAGTAAGGACAAAAGGTTATGGAAGAGTTTGGAGTTTGAAAGTGATGCTTTCTCATGTGACAAAAATGTTCTTGAAAATCAATTATAACAGAGTCATTAACCAAAAATACGATTTGAAAACTGTTGAAATTTTAAAATTAAGGGAAATATTTTTAAAGTAGCTAATTGCTGCTGATCTATTTAGAGATTCAGTACAAACAAAATACCCAATGCAAACAAAAGTTTCTAATTCATATGATGAGCATGGAAGAACTGACAGAACAGACCCAAAACTAAATATGCAGTGATGATGATTGTCCATGATTACTTCGTAATAATTAGGTGTGGGAACACAATCAGCTTTATTCAATAAAAAAACCCCAAAATATATAACCATGATGGAAGCAAAGAATTTAGGTCAGAGGGAATAAAAATAACAGTAATCAAGTGCTTGCCCAAATTTTGCCCACTTTTCCACCTCCTCAGCCATACATGTGGCATGACATGTAACTGTCTATTATATAGCTGTGGGAGTACAAGGGGAAGGACTGGAACAGTTGGAACATTCCAGGCTCTTCATTACAGAGAGGCTTCTTTCTTATCACTCCACCCTACAACAGAAGGATTGAAAATTCTTCTCTTGCTATTTATTTCTGAGATAGGCAAACACTGGAAACGTGGAAATAAACTGCATTCAGGTAGAGAAGCAGGTTTGGTGTGGAAATAAGGACTGAAACGGAAGGTTATGTGGTGTTTGTATCCACAATTCAAGCAACATCTTCTCTTTTAATAACTGAAATACTGGCTCACGCTTTATGTGGCTTTTCATAATAATAAGCATTAATGTTTAACAGCTTTCAAATGTTGTAAAAAACCTAATTAATCCTCTGACACATCTGCAAAACAGCTTCTTACTTTACTGATGGAGGAAGCGTAACCTTGTACAAACGACTGTGTGAGGCCATGCAAGCCAGTGACAAACCCAAGTCAAAACTCAAAACTCGAGTTCCTAATCGCATCTTCATCTGCCTGGAATGTCTCATCATTGTCACCATTCTTAAGGTATGTAGTATTATATCAGCCTCAAACTAGGGAACATTCAAAGACTTTTCAGAGAATCTAGCCTGACACAATTCACACAGTGGGGATGGAGGACTAACTATCCTAGTGTCATTTACACCAGAGATTTCAGAAAAATACATATTTGCAAGAAGCATCAAGAAAAATATTGTTACACTTGCTCCTTTGTCCAAATATATTAATGTAAATTAAGTCCCAAGAAGGCTTGTAGCTGTAGTTTTGTTCTGAAAAGGAGAAAGGAGTTGGGCTAGATTATCCTTACAGATTCTTTCCAACCCAAGATATTCCATGATTCTGAAAGGGGAGTCAACTTTCAAGGCTTAAGAGATGCTGCAGGGCGATGTGTATAACCTGCAGTGCCAAGTGACTCAGGATGGCAACTCTGCCTGCGAAGTGATCAGAAATGGTGTGTCAGGGGCCGAAAGGCAACAGCTTGGCTGACCTTACTAAGAGCTCTCCTTCTGTGGAATCCTAGTCAAATTTAAAATCATTCTCCCCAAAATAAATCTCCTGAAGGAGTGCCGCAGCCACATTACCTCTTCCTGTGTGAAATTCTTAGCACAGCTGTCCTTCCAGTCCCCACGCCTCCATTCAGATGCTGCTGCCCTTGAAGGCACTTGGAAAAGCTTGCCTCATGAAGAGAATCTTATAAATATTTACACTGCACTTCTATATTTAGGCATATCACTACTACAACAGTGACAAGGCTGCGTTAAAATTATTTTATTTAGAAATTTTTGAGGGAAAGCAGATGGCAGTAAAGAGAAGCTCACAGAGAGAGCAGTCTATAAATTCTTTGAAATTATAATTTCTTAGAAAACGCCAGCAAAATGGATGTGTTACGGTTCTGTAAATTTAGGGCTAGAGCCACCTCCTCCTTTCACTGACCCTGGGCACAAACGCAGCATGATTCCACAGAGCTCAGTAGTGTAACTGGAACCAGAGTGTGCCTTTGGAAGGTAAGATATGAAACAATATTAGCAGACAAAAAGAGGTTGGCTGGAGAACTATGAAAGTGGGAACAGTAGTTTGTTTCAGTGGCCTCAGGAAAAATTCACTTAATACTTTTGGGTAATGCAAAGCTTTGAAAACCTGAATGATAAGATGCCTTCTGAGAACTCCAGAGAGACATACAAGTGTCAACCTGCTGCTATTTGCCAGTTCTTTTAACACTGGGGAAAAATAAATCAAAAGATATCTACATATTGCCTAGTAATAGGAATCACATGATGTCTTCTTGACCCGAGAGGTACTTAGATGTGAGGTGAAGCTGGTAAGTAAACCCACTTAAGGGAGAAAAATAATTCATGATGAAGATAAGTTTGGGGGAGGGGTAGTATATGGTGAGAGCCTGTGGGATTGAGTAACATGAAAAAACCCCACAATTTTAGGAAAGTGTAGAGTAAGTACCATTTTATAGCAATGGAGTCTTACAACAAGACAATTTTACAAAGAGCAATCTTACAAAGTACCTTGTAGACTCCAGGATTAATTTTTTTTTTATTCTTCCTGTTAGAATTGAATCATAGAATCATTAAGGTTGAAAAATACCACTAAGCTCAGGTAGTCCAACCATCCACCTGACAGGTCCAGCAGCAAAACATGCCCACAGGCACCACGCCCACACTCTCCATTGCCCTGGGCTCCTGTTCCCATGCTTGACCACCCTTCCAATGACCAGATTTCCCTTAATATCCCATCTGATCCTCCCCTGGCGCATCCAGAGGTACCTTCTCCTATCGATACCTGGACGGAGGCCTGCAGCGAGCGCGCCGGAGGAAATGGCCTCACGCTGGGCTCGGATTAAGCACCAGAAATAGAAATAAAGGCGCTTTTGGTGTGGCCGGGCCCTGGGCCC
>WBMV01006287.1:1278461-1339526 GCA_013396655.1 Campylorhamphus procurvoides | reverse complement strand
GAAGGCTGCTGCACCGGGACACTGCCCGGGCACCGAGGGGCACCCGCAGCCCGCAGCGAGCACAGGTCGGGCTCCTTCCTCTTCACCGGGCTCTGGTGTTCCAGCAGTGGCCGGGATCAGCTCCTGGGAGAAAGAGCGCTCGTGTTAGTTTTTTGCAAGTTTTCATTGCGGTGCTCCATGCTGCCAGGAAGAGTGAGCTATTCCGGTTGTGGCTTAAACTACCTTGTTGGGGAAACTTTTCCACACTCAGGTAGCGCCTTCCCAGTAGACCCATAAACTTTTTAAAAATTTTATTTTAAATAGAAGTAAAACAAAAGCTAAACATGGCATAGAATGCTTACTGTGTCATCATTTTGTATTGCATTGCTTCTGCTTAATTAAATAAAGGTAACACTTACCTTTTCCCTTTCCTATGCAAACACAGTCAAAGTGATGTGCACGTGTTTGGTCTTTTTAAAAATTCAGACAGTCTGGAACCATGGATTTAGAATGGATTAAAATCTTTTTATTTTAAAATGTTGACAGAAGGGTATTTTCATAAATGATGTCTACCTTGCTGCTCAACCAATTTAAAATAAAGTTGTTTTTGATTAGATGGTGTTTGGAGAAAGGAGACAGTTGGAATAAACTAAACCTACAGTAGGTTTTATTATATTTATCCATATATTATGTTAATCAGGATTCTTGCAGTACTGGTAATAGAAAGAACCTTGCACTAGAGGCAGACTAGTTCTTTGTTTATGTTGTGTGAAATACAAGGTCAGATAATGTTATATAGAGTCCATGTAATTAGTAAGTACTCATTGTAAGTACACAGTAAGTACACAACCTTTGGATTTCACTGGTAGAAAATCTGCAGGTTTTCACAAAGCACTTGCAAGGCTTGTATCAGAAAAGAAAATAATCTTTTTTTCCCATACTCTTACCATATGCTCCCCAAAATGAAACTGCCTCAAAAGCTTACATTCTTTCATCACTGTCTGTACATATGTTGTTTCTGAAGCTATGGCAAGTATAGTGGGTAATTTAGGGGGTTAAGATACAGTTATCTTTCAAGATATATATATATATATATATATATATATGTCAGAAAATTAATGTAAAAACCCATCTGAACTTTGGATTCTCTCTTATGTTCTCTCATAACTCCACTGTCAGAGTTATCTTCTGCATTATGTCACATACTTTCAGGATATCAGGAGCCATTGTCCTTGTAAGTAGGACATAATACGTAACATTGTAGGATTTCTTTTAAATTAGTCTCTGTAACCTTGACAGGCTTCCTAGCAATCCTTTATTCTTTTAATTCCTGGGCATCTTGTGGAAATTCTTAAATATTAAGGCCTTGCTTTGTGAGGACAGTGTTTGAATAGTCTTAAACCTGCAGAATTCCTTAGTGAGCTAGAAATAGGATTAGGCAGATCTGACAGAAATCTGGGAAATAGAAGCATGTAAAAAGCAAAGTTACTTTCTCAGTATTGTGTGCCAAGCTGGTGAGGTACAGGATTCTGCTTTTGTGCTTTTCTCTGAAAGTTCAGACTGCTATTGTTGGACCTGGCTAAGTTCTTCAGAGAACTGAGGAAAAAGTCAAAAAGCAAGGTTGCTGGCACTATTTTTGGAAAGCAGGGTAATTATGAGCGTGATACTTGTTTGATACTAAATAATAGTTACCACATCGACAATTCTGAATGGATTTTGCAGTCAGAATATTGTCTTGTAGGTCGTGCAAGCATGGTAGTTAACTTTCCTGAATGAGGATGTTATGTTTCTGACTAGGGGCATAGGCTAGGACAACACTGCAGCCCTCATGTGGGTTTGGCTGAGGCAGCTACTTGCCTTGTTCAGAGGGGCACTGATGTTTGTACAGGACCAGGGCATAGCACTGTAGCTAAATGTTCTTCTCTTGAAGATTCTTAAATACTAAACAGACAAGAAGTAAATACATCTAAAAATTGATTCTGAAGTTTGTGCCTCCAAATATTTAGCCTTTTCCTTTGCAGTTTTTATCCTTGGTGTGTGACTTTTCCATAAAAATATTACATTGGATTATTATTTAAAAACTTTTATCTCTTTCTATGCAGCGTCAGTTTTTACCATTCTCAGTTGACTCATGCAGCTGGCATATGTCAATAGTAAATTCTATCCTTTTGGTCCTGTTTTTTTATTTTGGAAATGCCCTTTCTTTGTTTTTTTTGTTTTTTTTTTGTAGTCACACCATCTGCTTCTATGGAGTTGAACTGATTTATTACCAAACCCAAAGATCAGTGTTATCCATTATCGTATACAAAGAAAGGCTCCAGTGTAAGTCTGTAAGAATAGTAATTGATCTTACAATTTAAACTTGTATTAAATTTATCCAGTTGGATGTGATTTCAAACTGCTTTTCAATTTGTTTAAATATGACTGCCAGCTCCACCCTTTCCCACTTCCTCCTAATTCATTCATTTTTATAGGAGGAATGCAGGGTGGCTTGATTTATAATTCCACAATCTGCCACATGGTTTTGTCCTAGCTGCTTACAATATGTGTACTTCAGAAAACTGAGAGTGCTCTTCACTGCCGGCCTTGCTCTGTGTGATACAAAGTTACTGTAACACAGTGAGGACTCACTAGGCTTCTTTTCCTTCCATGAATATGCATCACATTTCAGGATTTGCTGAATGGTTACTGGCTCCAGAGACAAATATCTGGTAAATGTTGCTGGTTTTTCCAGGTTCATACTCCAATCTTAAATTAGATTTTTAAATTAAAAAAAAATTAATAAAAAGTATTCTTCATAAATTTAGACACAACTTAATCACTTCTTCGTCTCCTAGCTTGTTTTACAATTCAAAAAAACAAACCCAAAGCAAAGAAAAAGGCCACACACAAAACAAATAAAATAGGAATTCCCAGTCTCCAAGTTTTAGGCCATAAATATGTTGTAGACAAATGCTTTTTGAAACATGAGTAAGCTTTTAAAAAGTACGAAGTTGACATTCTGGCTTTCACAGTAACTAATATGAAGAGATGGGAAGTAAAGCAGATGCAAGTTTTGCACTTCCCATTAGGATGCTGTAAATATAGTTTGTTCAGGGAGGTCAGGATATGTCCATCTTTGCTAACAAGCACCTAGTATGTTTATTTTCCTCTTGTCTTTTCCATATACCTAAGAAAAAGGAGAATATGTCTTCTGTTAGTGTTTTCTTTAATTTTTGAGCAGTGGGAAGAGACTGTTATCATGTAATATGTTCTCTTTTGTCCTGAACTCAAAATCTCCTGGTAGGGTTGATTTTTTTTTTTTTACCTTTAATCTGTAGAGAAACTGAGTTAAGGCTTGTCTATTCAGTGTGTGTGTTTTCATTTTTCTGGAACACAGCAGTGGCGTGTTTATGTTGCAGCTTGGTGTTAGGTGGGAGGCACAGTATGCTCAGAGATAAAGTGAGCAACTCTGTGTTCATTTAAGAAGTTTTTTCCCATGCTTTCTACTCCAGTTGCAAAAGTCAGTGACAGAGGCTGAAATACTGTAAGGAAATGCCTTTGGATTTAGTGAATGAAAGGTAGTTCAATTGTTTATATATTTGATTTAAAGTCTTAGGTGAGAGAACTGTTTTAGATCCTGGTGTTGCATTAAGGTGGCAGAAGCAGTTCTAGTATTCCAGCAAAACTGGCATTTTCATACAGTGTTTTTTAAACAGTGGTTATCAGTTTGAAATGGAAATCAGTTTAAATCTGAAAATGATCACAGAAATCAGTTTAAATCTGAAAGTGGTCACACAAAATAAAAAAAGCTGTCAAAATGCTGTCTGGTTAACACAAGTCTTGCACAAAGCAGATGTATTCTTAGAGTCACTCTTGGTGCCTGTTGAGGCAATGTAATGAGAAAAAGAGCTGAAGATAGAAATAAGTAGATAAATATTGTGTACATGGATTGCACGAATATACAACATTCTTCTACCTGAATGTTGTTTTAGTGTCTTCACATGAGTGTCAGAGGTGTCAGCTCCAGAGTTCTGCAGCATTTGTTTATTTCAGAAGACCACAAAAAGTAATTTTGTTCTGAGTGACATTTGAAGGCCCTTTTCTAGACTGGTGAATGAATCTGTTGCCCTGAAACTGAGGGGAAATAGTGTTGGCATATTCAGGTATGGTATAAAAAAAGAAATTAGATGTGATGTAAGTTGATTTTAGTGTATGAGTT
The DNA here is from genome assembly GCA_013396655.1 of Campylorhamphus procurvoides. NCBI lineage: Eukaryota > Metazoa > Chordata > Aves > Passeriformes > Dendrocolaptidae > Campylorhamphus > Campylorhamphus procurvoides. Next base: position 1,335,346 of record WBMV01006287.1, on the reverse strand, counting down.
TTCTTGTCTGTTTAGCAGTTATTGTAGTTAACAGTGAATACTTTCCTTTTTAGGTAATGAATTTCTTTATTCATTCTTGTTCTCTGCAAAAGGGAAACACCTTACTTGTGTGAAGTTGATGGATAGTGTACTGTTTGGGCCGCTTGCAGAACAGACCCGAATATAAATCTGGTGTTAGTTCTGGCTGACTGTGAGGTGTTAGAAGCTCTGTCTTCAATGAGTGGTTAAACACAGTGAAGCGACACTGTACATAAACCAATACAGGAAGTGAAGCAGTAAGTAAAGTCAGTGTGTTAGTTACATAGGTAAATGAAAGCTTCAGATAAAGAAAACCAGGAGAGGGACAGCATTTGAAGGCAGAAAAAGTTTGAGGGGGTTTTTCAGTTGTGTAGTTGATACTTCTAGTTAACATCAGATGATGTAATTTTGTTTAAACAGTGACTTAGAGTCTCTTGACCCGCTCTTTATTTAATTTTTATTTTGTGTCATAGATTGACTCCCACAATATCAGTGTGGGACTTCCACACTTTGTCAACTGGCCTGCTCTACTGAGAAGCATAATATCATGCTGTATTTCTTGACCTTTTTTTGTCTAAATGTTTTGTGACTGTGGAGGGAGGAGGAATACAAATTTTACAGTGGGGGTGCAGCTCTCTTCAGTACAGGACTACATCTGTTGATTCAGCCATAAATTCTCGAGATTCTCTCAGTTGTTTTCAGTTTCTTACATATCTATCTTTCTCCCTCCCCAACACCCCCCCCCAAAAAAAAATCTTGATATTTGTCTTGTTGGTAGACACAGTAGGAGGAAGGAGAAGAGAACTTGTTTTAACATGGTCTTTGTGCTGCACCGAAGTATTGCACATTCCTCAGTATCCTTCAGGAGTACAGTCAGTACCAGTCAAATGTTATCAGTGCTTGACAAGGTCGGTATACTTAACCTGCTTTATGTACTGTTTATACTGTATAAAGACTGAAGGTGGTCTTTAGTATTTTTTATGTAAAATACTTGCTCTATCACTCTGGATAGCGATAGAACAGAAAAAAGTTTCTGTTATTATGTGAGTCTAAATTAGGGTTTCTGCTGAAGGTGGTAAGGAACAGTCAGCATAGATGTATGAGGAGAAAACTGCTTAACCAACTTAAGAGCCTTCTGTGATGAGATCACTGGCTTTGGAGAAAGGGAGAGAGTTTATCTTAACTTTAGTAAGGTTTTTTGCAGCTTCTCTGTAGCTTCTGCCACAGACGAGCTGGTAAGAGTATGGGTTAGGCAAGGGGACAGTGTGGTGCATTGAAAACTGGTTGAATGACTGGGAACAGAGGGTGGTGATCAGGAGCACAAAGTCCGGGTGAAGGCAAGTCACTGGTGGTACTCCCCAGGGTGCGTCCAGGGGCCAATACCATGTAACATTTTGGTTAAGAACCTGGATGCTGGGACAGAGGGCATGCACCCTTAACAAGTTCACAGACCATGCAAAACAGAGAGGAGTAGCTGAACCAGCAGGTTGGTGTACTGATGTCCAGAATGATGTGGATGTGCTGGAGAATTGTGCTACAGGGGATCTTTTGAAGTTAAACAAAGGAAAGGCAGGGCTCTGGCACTGGGGAGTAGTAGTTGGGGCTGAGCCTCTGGAAAGCAGCTCTGAAGAGAACGATGTGGGCATCAGGACATGAACAGAGCCAGCAGTGCACCTGCATGGCAAAGAAAGCCGGCAGTATCTTGGGCTGCATTGGGAGGAGCACTGTCAGCAGCTTGTGGGATCATCCTTTCCCTCTGCTCAGCATCTGGGGTGCTGTGTCCAGTGCTGGGCTCACCAGTACAAGAGAGTCATGGGCTTACTGGAGAGTGTTCAGTGCAGGGCCATCAGGGTGGTGAAGGGACTGAATCATCTGTTAGATTAAGAGAGGCTGAGAGAGCTGGGAGTGTTCTAGAGGAGTCTTGAGTCGGCCTTAAACATGAGTATAGATACCTTGTAGTAGTGGATGAGATGAGAGAGCCAGACTGACCTCAGTGGTGTGCTGTGACAGGACAAGAGGCAATGGAGACAAATTAAGAAATGTGCATTTCTGTCTAAATACAAAAGAATGGGGTGCTTTTTTGTTTGTTGGGCTGTTTTTTTTGGTTTTTTTTGTGGCGAAGGTGGTCTGTGTCAGAAATTGCCCAGAGTGACCATGGAGTCACCAGAGATGTTCATGACCCAAGGGAACACAGTCCTGAGCAGCCAGATATAGCTGATCCTACCTGCACAGGATAGGGAGGCAAGGCTGAACTAGATGAATCCCGGTAGTCACTTGTGATTCTGTATGAATAAAGGTACTGTTTATAATTGAGGATCCATGTCACAGGCCTATTTGCTGCAAATTGTCAGGAATAAAGTCAGAACGGTAGCTAAGAAGGAACATTTGTAATGAAAGTGCAAGGAATTTGGCAGAAAGAATATTTCATTACTTTATAGACACGTCTTAATTTCTGCAGTAAAAGATCAAGAATTTGCCTTTAAAAAAGGGTCTTTCTAAGGTACCTAACAGTGCTACTTCAATATTAAATAACTTCAAATACCTACTTTTTCCTTATAAGGTATGTTTTCATTACAATTACTAATGTGTATAAATTAGTATATACAAACCTATGTTGCTAGATTAATTTCAGAGCTCCAGCTGTATTTTAGGAATGGAGTATTGAGGTCTCCAGGATACTTGGTGTATCCAGTGAGTGTTATGGTTAGTTAGCAGTCTGATTCCTGCAATTATTAGACCCTAAAAAAGTCATTTTCATGCTCGAATTTCAGTATTTTCAGCTGCTTCTCAGTCTAACTTCAAATCAATTATTTTTGTTAGTTGTTTTGTTGTTTTGCTAAATTGAAATAGCAGTAGTTGTTCATCCTCAAGTGCTAATTGTTTGGGGCTTTTTGTGAGTATAAGGTTTCATTAGGGTTGGAATAAATAGAATCATAGAACCATAGAATAGCCCAGATTGGGAGAGATCTTGGAAGATCATGTGTCCCAGCCTTTTGTGGGAAAGGGAGTATAGCTGAGATTATCTATGCAACATGTCCAGTTGCATCTTAAAAACCTCCAATGAGATTTCCCTTCCTCTCAAGGGAGTTTGTTAAAGTGAATGATTTTAGCTACTGGAACACTGTGACGAGGCGTCCCAGGGGCTTCTCTTGTTCAGAGAGAAGAAGCCAAGCCCATTCTTTCCTCACAGGGCAGGTTCTCCAGCTCTTTATTCATCTTTGTGTCCATACTTTGGGCCCTTTCCAGTCGGTTCACATCTTTCTTGAGTTTATGTGGACCAGAACTGAACACAGTCCTGCAGCTGCAGTCTCACAGCTGGATTGAGTGGGATAATCACCATCTAGGTTTAGCTAACCTTTGATAATCAGTTCAGGAACCATGTGGTAATTACGTGTAGATTTGTGTAATATGTTTCTCTGAAATTTTGGTCTCCTTCTTTATTGTTGCTATTTTGAGCCCATGTCTTGTTTTCTATAGAATTATGCATTTGTGTGTAAATGTTCAGCCATATGTAGGACATGCACAAAAGGATATTGTGTTTATGGCTCATTAGGTTTTCTGTGGTCATTTTAGAGATAAATAGCATCATATTTTCTATATATAAAATTTAAATGTAACCGTAAATCAGTCAAATTTCTTCTCTATATTGCTGTGTGTTAGTAGAGTTAGCACCAAAGACCTTACATGCATAAGTTACTTGCAACTTGGATACTTGCATAATACAAATGATGAAGAAATTATTCAAGCTACATCTTTTTATCTAGTTTTTTTTCTTGCATGCTTTCTAACCATTTGTGGAGGTGGTTTATTTTGTTGTCTTTTTCATTCTTTGACAACAAAAGGGATACTAGAGAATTGTCTTTATTCCTCTAAAAGCAAAATGTTACCAAGCTTCTGTAATCATCTTAATCTATATTCAAGTCTAGAAACTGAGGGTTTTTCTCTTCTTAGTTGTACACGCAATTTTTTTATGTCATGCCATTAGATCTGTTGTGTATGGGTTGTATTCTCTAGGTTTTATTCCCGAATTGTTGTTCCAAGTGTGTGAAGGAAGTTTTAGATACCATTTCAGGCATTGCCCCTGTCTTTGATTTTTAGTGTGTAACTGTCAGGGCTTTCTCACTGTAGAACCAGTTTTCTGTCTGTGGATGTGAGGCATCTCTCTAGAAAGGTAATCCTGCTTGCAGGAGGAGATGAGAGTGAAGCACGAAACCAAAACCTATGCTTTGTTAGTGAGAGTGAGGTTGAAGGAGGAGCAAGAAGGTGAAGGAACCTGGTACATTTAATGAGTGTAATGGCTGACCAGCTGAACAACATCTTACACTTTCCTTAATTACTGTCAAAAAATAACTGCTTATTTGTGTAGCAGTATTAACATTATTTCTGTAGTAGTTCAAACAGAAAAAGGTGTATTTTTGACCTGATGGCAGAGATACACAGTGTGAAAAATTGGAAAGTTTCTAGCTAAAACCTTTATGAATTCCAGAATTCATTTCCTAATCTAATCCTTCAGTGGGAAAAATGCAAGCTGTTTCAAGAGCTGTTTGTCATCAAGTTTAGCTGTATTTCTCTTGCTTACTGGTGGCTCTTGCGAAAATGAGATAGGCAGTCAGTGTTAGCTATTATGCTGTTGTCACATTGTCTCTTAAAGTTGTAGCATTATTTGCTACAGCAACTGAAACTTTTAAAACCTTTCTGCCCTTTGTGAAGTTACTTTAATGTATTCTTCTTTTACTGTATGCTTATCTTGCTCTTTCATCTTTGCATAGTCTCTTTGGTAAGACATACTGAGGTTTTTGGTTGATCTGTTTTATTCTAGCTCAGAGCTGATGTAAATTCTGCTGAAAGGGTTTTAATGGCTTTTTTTTTTTTGTGGTGTGTGCAAGTTGGAGTTGTGTGCAAGTCCCAGTTACCAGGTTATCACAGCTGGTGTTTCAAGGAGTGCCTGTGATAGTGACTTGCCATGTTAGTTGGCTGGCTCCTAGTCTTGAAGTGCAGCATAGTTCAGTTTTCCTCATGCTGTTTTTAAGGTATTTGGGGGCAGTTTTTTAAAGAGATTTGCATGAGAAAAGCAGAATTATTCTTTTTTGGGCATACATGGGCAGGCTTACGTGCACTGTACTACCTCTTAGAAAAATGCATAGGAAAGGAAAAGGGATTCAAATCCTCTCTAATGTTCCTGAACAGTATGTAACACTCAGTGTCATGCACACTAGACAAAGAACACTTACTTGGCTTGAAATTGATTTCAGTTTCTTGCTTCTTTATCTTAGAGGTGCATGCATTTTAGTGTATTTGCAGGTCTTTTTCTGGTAGCAAGTTTTTTGTGATGTGCAGACCTGCAAAGATTTGGTCAAAAATTGGTAACTACTGGGTAGTGACTAAGAAGACAGGAGGAGGAGATGAATTTAGTAAAGTTTGATTGAAATTTAGTTTAATTTAGTCTCTGCAAATCATGTGCATAAAGACAGTAATGCAGCCTTACAAATCTGATGCAGATGGGGGATAAAGTGCTAAAAGGCAGAGTCTGCATATAAATGGTAAAGCTAAGAATACGTTTTAGGCTGAGAGAAGCTGTAAGACTGAAGTGAAACTTGAACAGTGAATAGGAGCGTTGCACCTTCAGATGTAAGGCTTGAGGGGAGGATGGTTCATGTTAACTGAATAAGAAGACATAAATAATAATTCAAGATATTTCGTTGTGTAGTTTTTCTCCTTTGTCTTCATGAAATTATACTTGAGATTTTTGTGTGCCTTTTGAAACTGAAGATTTTCATAGTTCAAAGTAATCTTTACTCTCTTTTGCTTCTAATTTGAGCAAAGATCATAGTCTCAGGGGCTGGTAACAAGAATCTGTGACATGTGAAAGGCACTAAGGCAGTCTGACTTAATAGAAGTGGGGCTCTGACCATGACTCCTACAAGTTCTCCATTGTTCTTATGGGTTTTCTTGAAGCAGCAAGGTATGGCTGAGAAGAGCTGTGAGTGAAGTGGGTATGGGATATGATGACTGTTCTTTCTGTGTGCCATGGCTTTTTCTAGATGGAAATAAAGAGGTCTGCATCTTTTACCAGCATATGTATTTGTACTGAGTTGCAGAAATCCACTTTTACTCAGCAATTTCTCTTCATTGTCTCCTCCCTAACCCACTCTTTTCCCAAGTAAAAATTAGAGCATACTGTAACAGCACAATTCTTTAGTGAAACAGCAAAGCTTCATATTTGCTTTTCCCACATGTAAAAAGGAAATATGTATATAAAAGGATTTAGTTATACAATGTGACATCCTTCCACACACAATAGCAACTGCCTCCTTCCACATGGTAAATTCACCATCTGCTGCCTCTTTGTGAGCAGCCTGTGCCTTGCCTGGGCCTTGTGGTGTGTCTGTGTTGAGACCAGGAGCCCGGTTGCTGTGAACTTGCTAGAGGGAAGCAGCGTAGCTGCAGTCCTGCTCTCAGCAGAAGGTGCTTGCTGGGCCTGATGGGACTGGTGTGCCTGGGTGTGTGGTACCCAGCATCTTCCTTGTAGCTCAGTCTCTAGTTTGCAGAAGCAACAGCTCTGGCTGCAGTGCCACTAATTCCATGGGGTTCATGACTTAGCATGTGTCTGTGGCCATAGTGTAGGGACCATTCTCCTGCACAACCCTGAGTTCTTTGTGTGAATACGCAAGCTGTTTGTGATGTGTTTGCATTCTGTCTGCTTGCTGTAGTTAAGATGCTGATACACAGGGGTGGAGTTTTGAACATGCTGCTTTTGTTTTAAATTGGCAGATGGGAAAATTTTCGTGCATAGTTTTTGAAACGTGGAAGCTTATTGATATTCACTTAAAGGCAAAACAAAGGACAATTATGCAAGTTTGTTAAAGCAGATAAACAGGTGGTCACAGAAACAACCACCTGAATTATGATCTGTAGTTGGTAGGACATTTTATAGTGGAGTTATTCCGTAACATTCTCTTGCAAGGCTACTTATGTTTTCTCCTTCAATGCATGTCATAACAGTAACTGTGTTATTAGAGCACTAGCTGTGGTTCAGAATATCATTGAGCGGTTTGCTCAAAACACAGTGAAAATAGTGGATTGTCAGCATGTAAAAAATTGCAAACTTAATTTTAGAAATACACAAGTGTTCCTAGGTAGGATTAGACAAGCAATCAGAGGTGACTGGAAATTAGAGGGATCTTGTCTTTGGCAATGATGGAGGATATACATCTAAGTGGTAGTGAATTATGGTTTTGATTCCAGGCATTTGATAAGTCACAGCCATGTGGCAACTTCATATTTACGGATGGCAAAGCAGGTTTTTTAAGTGATGTCTTCCTATCCAGACCGTAATTCCTTTCATGAGACTTACAGTGTGCTGTACATAGCTCTTCCTTTTGTGTCTGTTAAGCAGCTGTATGGTTAAGCATTGCTCCTGACTGTGAAAATGTTAAACTTGAAGCTGTCTTTGTTGAAAAATACTGAAGTTGTTGATCTTGACTTATAGAACTCAGAGGAAGAAGTGGTTTCTTGTGATGTATCTCTGCAGAAATACTGAGCTCAAGCTTCACTAAAATACTTCGTTGAAGGTTAAAGCCAAAGTTAGGGTGGGACTTAGTTAATTTCATAAATTACGGTAGCCTGGACATATCCTTTATAGTGTTTTCATTCTCCTCTCTGATGAAATTACAAATATGGCAGGTTCTGTAATTTACTCATTTCTGTTGTACTTTCTTAGGATGGCATTGACTGTTGGATGGATATTCCTTTGTAACTGATAAGACAATGTAATTGTTCCTAGCATTTTTCACTGGCATTTGGGACATTCATCAATATTCACATAAAAATTGATCTATGGATGTATTTTTAAGCAAAGAAAGAAAGCCCACAACAGCTTAGCAGAGGTATTAAGAAAATATATAATGTCACTCTTTAACTTTATATCCTTAAATCAGATAAAGTACTGCAATTTTGTGAAACAGTCTTTACTGTTTGCTATCAAAGTTCTGGAAGGTAGTGAGGCAAAGCTGCAGGATGCATCTTTCTGCGATACTGAAAACAGGTGATAGCTAGGTGAATTATAAGACACGCATTTCTGACTGTGAAGTCTTGGATTATATATTGGTTGAATAAAATGATTTCGTGTAGTGATGAAACTCTGCTCTCTGGAAAAATGCAATTATTTCTTGATAAGCGTTTTGCATGCTCTAATGGTATCATACAAGCTTGCCCTTAAGTGTGTATCCTGTTTTTTAAATATGTGTGCTATCTACAGAGGCTTCCTGAGGATGTTGCTTGGGCTGTTTTATCATTGCTCAACACTGACTGCTTTGCTGGAGTTTATATTAAATTTAGTGTTAATATGTATTTCTGTGGCTAGTGCTCTAGAGTAAATTGTACATTACACTAATGCATAGTGAGCAGTGAAATACAGTGTCTTTTTCATCAGAAATTAGTATTTCAAATATGGGCTCAGGAGCACTGAATTTAATTGCTCTCAGAAATTAACTTGATATTTTTGTTTCAGAAAACAAACCTTTCTTTAAATGGGGAAGCAAGTAAGTTCTAACCCTCCTTTACCAGGTAGGAAATGTATTTTGGTAGGCTTGATAAAACCCTGTTTAATGGGACAGAGTATGTGAAGCCTGTTCAGTGTTACAGAATGTGACCTCCAGTATGTGGGATATATCAATATATATATTGTTCCTCACACCAGTGAGGAGGGTGTTCTCTTCATTCAGAGAAGCCAAGTTCACAGCACCCAAGTCTGTGTTATCATTGTTAAGAATTCCAGTGCCTTACAGAAAAGTTGGTTGTTTTGTTTGCACGTGATGCTGCCTTTTCTTTTTTCATTAGATTCTTATTGGTGGTTTTTGTTCTTATTAAGACTCCCACCTTCCTCATTTTGAATTTATGCCTTTTAGTGTGGCATTATAATGCAGTGTGTCTCTCAGTAGAATTCAGATTATCTTTCTGAAGTGGGTGATAAATAGGAACAAACTAAAGCTCAGTAAATTTCTCATTAGTTAGAAATGGACTTAATGGAATGTTTGTTTCAGTGAATTTCTTGATCAGGAAAGCTTCTTGGGTCTCTGGGGAGTTTCATACTTCATGAAAGTTCGTCTGTCCAGGAGAGCAGAGCCCAGTTGTGAGATGTGCTGGGAACAAACTCAGTGGAATTTCAGCCATGCTGTGCATACTGACAAGAGAATATTTCATCCTAAGTACTTAAAAATTGACAGTCTTGATTTTGTTTCATTTCCTGAAGTACTCTTCTGGGAGGGGAAGTGTGATCCACTTTTTTGTGGACCATCTTTGAATGACAGGTTTGTGTTCACGAGGCTGCTCTGCTCTGGAATGGGATGACACAGGATCTCATCAATGTAACTTGGCCTGCAGCAGTCTCAAGTGCTGTGTGTTGTACAGATACAACAGTGCTTTTTCTGGTTTAACTTGTTTTCTACAGGATGAGGAAGAGAGGCAAAGGAAAGCTATACTCGCAAGCACATGTCTTTGCCAGGGTAAACAGTATCTGTGCTCTGATGCTGCTTCCACTGGTAAAACGGTGTTTACTGGTTTAGTCTATCTGATTTCTTTTGATAAAAGCTCTCAAAGCTTTTCCTTCTATTTTGTAGAGAAAAAAATGCATCTGGTCAGATTTTATCAACAGCTCAGCTATTAACTTTCTTTTTAACTAATCTGTGAAATATTTTGTATTCTTGCAGACATTAGTTCAAAAGGTCATTTACGTATCTGTTCCAAACTGCGTTTTTGTGACTCTTGCAAGACACATATGAAGTGTTAGAACTAAAAGGCACATGATCTGAAATGAAGGATTTAAATTGTCTAAAACAGTGTCTGTTTGAAAACTGATGTTTTCTTGAGTGTAAAAATTAAAGTTTGAGTTAAGCATAATTAGTTGTTGGAGCTAATGAGTTATTGTAGTATATAGCTCTGGAACATGCTGTAGCTTGGGGAAGCTGGTGAGAGCAGTGGTTGGCTTCGTTTGGAAAACGTTCTCTATTGCTGTCTCCCCCCCAAAAAACCCCTACCCTAAAACCAAACAGCAAAACAACAAACCAAAAAACAACAACAAAAAAACGTGATCATTTTGGGAAGACTGTGAGTGTTTGACAAAGGCTGTGTAGGTAAACTGAGGTAAGGTCATTGAATGCTTGAATGGTAATAGTAGATTAAAGTGTTCCCTTGTGATACTTTGCAGTCTGATTTGCCATACATCAGCACTCGTTTTTAATTGATAGGATGCACATTGTAATTAGGAATGATGGATTTGGGGCTGGATAGTAGTCTGGTGACTGCTGTCCAATTCGCTACAGACTTTGCTGCAGCAGTATCTCTGTCAGCTGAGAAACAGACTGATACAATGCACTTCTCAGTTTGTGCTTTTGAAATATCCAGCCTGAACTGAAGCCTCTGTAGGCTTAAAATACAGGAGTCTTCCAAGTCAGGTCAATCACCTCTGTTTCTGTTTAANGGAGGGGGGCGGGGCTGGATACCTTGGAAGAAGGGAACAGTATTTTCGCTTGTGTGCAGGGGCTTCTGGGAGTTAAAATCTAAACGGGGAAAACCTGTACATAAAAGATGCAGGTAATGTTGAATTATAAAGTCTCTGGTCCTTTGGAAGTTGTCACAGTGCTGGTCTTGTCTCCAGGGGTTTCTGTTTGCACGATGTGTAGTCTGGATGATCCTCTGTCTCTGTTTGCATGTGCTGTGGCAGAAGTCTTTCCCAACAGTTTAAAATAAGTGAATTAGGGAGGAGAGAAAAACTGAGGATATATACAGAGCCTCCACCTCTTAGGGTGGTTCCTTGGAAGAAGCAGGTTATCTGAAAAACTCTGCTGTGTTAAAAATATTTTTTATTGGAAATAAGTAAACTGGGAGGTTGAACTTGTAATGTTGTAGTAACTTTGAAACAAAGCTTTGGGGTTACATCAGTTTTGACTGAAATTTTTGTTAGTTTCATAGGTCTGTTCTGTGAGAATATACAAAACCCTTACATTCTAAGGACACCCATTGTTACACTTTTTCAGGTGGTATCATGGAAAACTTGACAGAGCAATTGCAGAAGAACGTCTTTGGCAAGCAGGAAAACCTGGAAGTTACCTTATTCGAGAGAGTGATCGGAGACCGGGTTCATTTGTGCTTTCATTCCTTAGTAAAGCAAATGTCAATCATTTTAGGTGAGAATTAAATGTTTTGTTTTGAATACTGTGATCCATTTATTTTTTGTTTCAGAACTCAATAAGGTACAAGCAGAAAACAGTCACTGTATTTTTGGCTCTTTATGCTTACATGGTACAGCTTTTTACTTGTGTTTGTTTTAAAATATGGTGCCTAAATATTAGAAGATAAAGAACATAAATGTGAGGAAACCAATGACATCTGGATAGAGACAGTAGTCTAAAGTGGTTTTGAACAGACTTCAAGCAACATAACATGTTTCATTAGTCAGTCAAGGAGGTTAAGTGTTCCATAGTAGCCCTTGTAGCTCACATGGCATAGTTAAAGTGCTTGCACATCTGGTTGCTTCCTTAACTTTGAGGGGAAGAACCAAGTCAACAAAAAAGACNNNAAACAACCCCCCCCCCCCCCCCCCCAAAAAAAAAAAGAGGTTCTGTTTAATAATGGAAAGTTTTGCTGGAAACAAAACAACTTTCAGCGTGTGTTAGAATTAGTTGTTCATAATACAAGTAGCTCTTTATGCAAAGTTGTAACTAGGATTACTTTACTGTTATCAAACAGTGTGCATTAGTAAGTTCATTTATTCTTTGGTGTAAATGAGGTGTATGCTGAGAAGAGCTTGAAGATTAGTCAGCAAGTGGAGTGCTGCAGTGTAATGTTCCTCTTTACAAAAGAGAAGGCAAACATTTCTTCAGCAGTAAAAGAAGTATTTGTTAGTTGTTTGATGATAACAAACAAGTCCAAAGCAAATACTTCTGAAAGTGGAAATTAGCCAGAATGCCAGCTTATGAGCCACTATGTGCATGACTTGCAAACGTAGGGAGATTTTGGTTGCATGCTGTGTGATGAAATGTGATTCAGAGGTCCTGAGGTACCATTGTCATGAAGGCATAATTCTCTGTGAGTACAGACAGTATGACACACAAATAGTACCTCAGGTTTGCAGCTTGCCATCTGAGCTATCTATTTCAGCTTCTCAGCTGTACTGATACTCATTTGGGAACTGCTTCCTGTGTAGCAGTAGGAAAAAAGTGAACTGGGCCCATACTTGCTTTCCATTGCTGTTTTGGAGTCTTGTATAATTTATAAGACCTTCTCCTTTTGAGGTCAATGCCAGGCAATTGACTGTTGATTCATGCTTATCATGAAAGTGTTTCTGGCCTCTCAGGTAGAAAATAATCTAATGATTCTCATTTCTCTAAGAAAAATACTTTCAGTCCTTATAGAATCTTTCTTTTAATTCCTTTGGTGTCCCTTAAAAGTTATATGCAGTCGTAGAGGCTCAAGCAGCATATGATTGTGTCAAAAGCAAACATTTTTTCACCAAAGTGTTACTTTTTGGTGAGTCAGAGTGATAGAGTATATTTTGAGGGAAAATATTTATTTTTAATATTTTTCTTTGGAGTTTTCTGTGATTACAGAAATCTTTTTGTATTTGCTAACTCAGTGTTCTGAAGAAAGGTTTCCCTTAAGTTTGATGATATAATAATCCAAAACACTAAATTTCATTTAGAACTGAATCCCTACTGAATAATTTGCCAAGCAGTCGTGGAGAAAACATGCCAAAATATCTAGCTTGTGTCACTAGAGCTGTATTGTTTTCTGACTCCTTGCAGTGCTATATGCTTTTAAACTTTAATCTCTGAAGATTCATCTTTGTATACATTTTATATCACTGTTTGTGAGAAATAATTTAGTTCAAAGTATGCATTAAAGAATCTCTGTTTTAAGAAAAAGCACCAACCTTAAAGAATAAAATAAATAGTTTTGGAAGAACTCTGTTGTGTTAAACTACTGAGATGATTGTGTAAGCTTTTTTCCATTAGTTATCAAATTTTTAATTGAGTATAGACATATACTTCGGTTATTCCAAAGTAATTTCTTAACTTTTAGCATGGATACTAAGCTAACCGTAACAAAGTGACTAATTTTTGAGGTGTTAGTTTTCTGTATTATATGATCAAATGTAATTTTTTGGTAAAATACTTTGCTACTTGTTCAAATTCATGCCTGTGATCATAAAAGGTGTATGTTCTGCAAGATATAAATAATAATATTGTTGTGTCTACTAGTGCATTACTTCAGATTTCCAGGACACACACTTTTTTTTTCTTTTCATTTCACTTAGTTTTGACAAATATACTGTCTTTTTCTGTAAATCAGCTCTTTCTTTAGATAAGACTGGTGTGTCGTGCGATATATATATATGTGTCATTTTGGATGAAATGTTCATTAGCTAAGGTTTAGTGAGGGGCTTATAGAGAGCCTGTAATACTTCATTTTGCTGAATGTAGGCACTGTTTTAAGAATTAAACATGATCCTAATCTCCTTTTCTTCAAAAAAAAAGGGTAGCAAAAATCTTTCTATTCTCAAGCTTCTTTTTTTTTATTAACAGGATTATTGCCATGTGTGGGGACTATTACATTGGTGGACGTCGTTTTGCTTCGCTCTCAGACCTGATTGGTTATTACAGTCATGTGTCCTGTTTACTGAAAGGGGAAAAGCTGTTATTTCCAGTAGCACCTCCAGAGGCAAGTAGTAAAATTTTACAGTAAAATTCTGAAGTGCAACATACTTATATGTTCATAACTTTAGTCACTATTCATAGTTGCCTTTGAGAAAAACATTTTTAAAGTTTCCTGTAGTTCTGCAAAGACATATGTGGAAGTATAAGGAATATAAAAATGCATATTTACTGGTACAAAATAATGATTAAAAACCTGCTATTTAATGAAAATACATAATGAGGAAGCTAGAGGTGTTGCAGTTGTCTCGAAGTGTAATGACAGAGTAGACAGAGATGAACAAGAAAATGAGCAGTTCTTGGCTAGGAAAGAGCACCACTGTAATGTAACTTTCACTGTTCCATGGTATTTTGTGTATCAAGCAATAGTTTCAAAATATGCAGCCTGGATATAACCAAGGTTTCGTTCACATGCCCACCCTTAAAACAATGTAAGTAAATAAAATGAAACAGAACAGTGCATAATGTCCCCCACAGGAAAACCCAAAACCTAAATAAAGATGTTTCTGAATGTTAAACTTCTGGACATTTCTTCCACTCTAAGTGGAAAAAAAAATCTTTAAAATGAGAGCTCTTTTAGCTAAATGTCTGAGCTTGGAAAACTTAAAACTGGCAAGTGATGTTACCAGTCCTTTCTTTGCCTCAGAACAGCATAATGGTGGGAAGAAAGAGTCTACACTATAGAAAGGAAAAAGAATTATCTTTGCTCTCTTCTCTTGAATTGTAGCCTGTGGAGGACAGAAGGAGAGTTCGAGCAATTCTACCTTACACCAAAGTGCCAGAAACTGATGAAATAAGGTAGGTTTTAATAACAGTAGTAGCTGAGAAATTCTTAAAAGTATTTATAAATACTGAGGGTTTAAGTAGGTGTTCATATGCAAATGCTGTCCAGCTGCATCTTTAAACTTAACACAGTTAAAGAATGATGCCTCTCTGTTCTTTTTTTTGAAGAAACAGTAAGACTTTTTATTCTCAGTATATTTGTTTGTATTAATTGTAAGGGAAGGTACATCAGGTTTATGGAAATAAAATCAGTAATGTTACAGTTTTGAAAAGGCCTTAATTTTTACCCAAAGAATTCCGTGTGGACATACCTTACATGAATCTGTGAAAGAAAGGAGCTACACTTTTTTCCTGAATTGCCAGAAAACTATTAGTAGATAAATAGTTTAAGGCAAACAATTCAGACTACCAGAAAGAGAAAGTGATGCTTGACTGTTCGTAAACTTAAGAATAGAAAAACAAAGAGCCTTTCAGTAGACGAGCATTTTCTATTTACTTGGAACTGGTACTGCTTTTTTGAGATGAATTTTTTTTCCAGATGGAAAAGTAGGAGTATTTGAAAGAGATTTGTAGTGATTTCTAATCTTGCTAAGGAGGCAATCATGATTTCATAACTTGATGTAATACATCAGTTGAATTGGGAATTGGCTTGGGTTTGGGACTACTAGTCTAAAATGTAGTGAAAGGTATCCTCATTGGTTTGGAAATGTATTCCAAGGTTTGCAATCCAGTCCTGTCTGACCCTTTAAAGGGTGATGTGAAGATATTTGTTATTGCAGTTATGCTTTTCAAGAAGGTGATAAGATAGGGAAGGGCCTCTCTAGTGGTTTATTGCAAATTAGGCTTCCCACTACATGTAAAAATAAAAAGAGAGGAGGGGCTCAGCCTCGACAAAGGAGTCTCAGGGGTGACCTTATCGCTCCACAGCTCTCTGAAAGGAGGATGTAGCCAGGGGATTGGTCTCTTCTCCCAGAGGGCTAGTGTCAGGATGCAAGGACATAGTCTCAAGCTATGCCAGAGGAGCTTTAGGTTGGGCATTAGGAGGAATTTCTTCACAGAAAGGTTTATTAAACATTGTAATGGACTGCCCCAGGAATTCGTGGAGGCACCGTCCCTGGAGGTGTTTAAGGAAACACTGGATGTGACACCCAGTGCCACAGTCTAGTTGACAAGATGGTGTTCGGTCATGGACTGGGCTTGATGATCTCAGAGGTCTTTTCCAACCCAGTTGATTCGGGGATTCTCTGTTAATGTTTCTTATGCTTTTCTTGTAGCTAATTGTATGGCTTCTCTGGTAATTGTTCTGTGTTCTCTTTGTGTCATTTTTCTTCTTATGGGAGCATATAATATACCACAGCTTCTGTTATGCAAGATTATTTTTCAATGGAAGGAATACTATTTTCTTATAGGCTACATAGAGGGTTATTTTACTTGTGTTTAGTATTTGATCTCTCTAGATAAAAGAACAGTATTAATGTCTCTTAATATTGTTGTTGTGATATTTTTGTTTTTTATACATCCTTAGCATACTTTGAAGTTGACAGCGCTAAAGTATATATTAGATACTAAACAGAAAACTATAAAAACTTACCAGTTCATGCATATTTTGTGGAAATTACGATCAAGAATTAATTGTGTTCATTAAACTTCATAATATGGTTGTATTTCTGACCTAAATCTTGCTGTAACCCTCTTCAGTTTCCTTAAAGGAGACATGTTTATTGTCCATAATGAATTGGAAGATGGCTGGATGTGGGTGACAAACCTACGGACAGATGAACAAGGTCTTATAGTAGAAGATCTAGTAGAAGAAGTGGTAAGTAATTTTTGTATTCAAATTTCTTAAATGACTGACTTTTTTTTTGGTAAAGTAATATTTGAATGAATGAAAACTAGTGATATTTAATTGCTTGTTTTCTAGTTATATGCTTTTCTAAACCTAGTAATTTGATCTAGTAATTCTTAAATACCAGAACAAGTCTTTAAGTCTAATTCAGTATTAAAAATGCTTATTCATGTGTTGTCCAAAGATAACTAGAAATGAAAGGTATTTGCTAGGCACTTCCCTGAACTTGACTGTCCTGGTGAAGAGTCTGCTACTCATTTTAATTTCATTTCTTTCTTAAAATTACCATGAAATGGTCACAAACTCTACAAAGTGTAATTTTGCATTGTGGTAGATCTTTCTCTTTTTACAAGGAAGAAATTTGGGGTAAAAAGCTATTGATGAGGAGAAAAAAAGAAAAAATATATTTTTTTCATAATATTTTTGTGCACAGTGCATGTATTTGCTAATAGCAGTGTTACCTGAGGTGCTTCTCACAGACCTGTGTCAGGATGTGAATGGCTAAATTGAAGTGGCAGTACTAGACTGTTGATCTGTAGACTGGTAGGTCAGTGGCTAATTTAAGCTTAGGAAAGTTGAGATTTTAGAAGGTTACCACCTCTAAAGAAGGAGTTGAAAGATGATAGAAACAATTCTCAGAAATAACATATTTTGGCTGAATGAAGAGGAAGACTTTTCACAGAACTGCAGTAAGCCCTTTAGTTCAAAAATGCCTGAGACTTCTAAATGTTTGGGTTTTTTTTCTACAGAAAGTCTTAACTTATGACGTTTATTCTTTGAACTGAGCTGTACTCATGTTGTCATGCACTTAATATGTTAATTTTCTCATAGGGAAGAGAAGAAGATCCCCATGAAGGCAAAATGTAAGGCTTTTTGTTTTGTTATTAAAAGCAATCTTAATTGTTTGTAAACTTCAACTGTGAGATTTCCAAGCTTTTGGGAAAGTGACCAAAGAGATTTACTTTTTTCCCCAAGACTTTTTTTTTATATACTTGCTGCTGAAGATGCACAGATAATTAACATGAAAGAGTCCTGGGATAGTTGTGCCTACTGCTAATGGATATTGCAGTGTTAAAATCTTAGTTGAGTCCATGTATGATCACTTTCAGCCAAAATATGCACAATGTAGTATTTCTTGAACAGAGTTGCCTGAGAGATACTGGGAGGGAGAGCCAAGTACTGTTAGAAAAGTGTCTGTTATCCTTGTTGGTGGTAGTGTTGATCTGCTGGAGGATAGGAGGGCTCTGCAGAGGGATCTGGATAGTCTGGATGGATGGGCCAAGGCCAGTGGTATGAGATTCCACAAGGTCAAGTGATGCTTTGCTCACAACAACCCCCGGCAGCACTACAGGTTGGGGGAAGAGTGGCTGGAAAATTGGCCTGTGGAAAAGGACCTGGGGGTGCTGGTTGACAGTGACTGAACAGGAGCCAGCATGTGCCCAGGTGGCCAAGAAGGCCAGTGACAATCTGGCTTTGATCAGTGATGGTGTGGCCAGCAGGACCNGGTGGCCAAGAAGGCCAGTGACAATCTGGCTTTGATCAGTGAATAATGTGGCCAGCAGGACCAGGCCAGAGGCCATCCCCCCTGTGCTGGGCAATGGGGAGGCTACCTTCAAATCCTGGGTTCAGTTTTTGGCCCCTTACGGNTTTGGCCCCTTACGGCAAGAAAGACATTGAGGTGCCAGAGCGAGTCCAGAGAAGAGCAGTGAAGCTGGTGAAGGGTCTGGAGCACAAGTCTGATGAGGAGCAGCACAGGGAGTTGGGGGCCTCAGCCTGGAGAAGAGGAAGCTTGTAGGGTGGACCTTATCACTCTACAACTACCTGAAAGGTGGTTGTAGCCAGGTGTGTATCTGTCTCTTCTCCCAGCTAACAAGTTACAGGACAAGAGGAAAGGTCTCAAGTGGCACCAGGAGAGGATTAGATCAGATACCAGGTAAAATGTCTTCACTGAAAAGGTTGTCAAGCCTTGGAACAGGCAGCCCAGGGCAGTGGTGGAATCACCATCCTGGAGGGATTTAAAATGCATATAGATGTGGGGACATGGTTTAGTAATGGACTTGGCAGTCCTGGGTTAAAGATTAGACTTGATCATCTGAAAGGTGTTTTCCAACCCAAAGGATTCTGTGACCATACAAAGAAAGAATTTCAAGTGGTTTGATTATTTAATCTGATGTCCTCATTTGTTTTGTTGTATTTGCACTTACTGCTTTTTCGTTGTAGACCACGTTTTAGTTTCCAAGAGGCTGGTGGCTGCAGGAGGCATTTCACTTGTGTGTTTGTTGTGTATGGAGTTCTGCTAGTCAATTTGGCAGTATGGATCCCTTCTGATGTGGAATTTTCTATTTATTTGTTTGCACAGTAGCTTGTAGCAGATGTCTGGAGCTTTGATACTGTCTTTCAATGTTTGTTTGCCTTTCAGAGCAATCCAGAGAAGATTGCTCTGAGCATACCCTCTAAAAGCAGTGTAGAAAGAAAGTTAGAAATTGGGCACTGCTCTGTTACATAAAGAAGTTGTATTTTTAGCTTTCTTTTGAATACAGAATAATAAGTTGTGGCATGTAGCAGTTGTAGCAACTGAATAGTGGTGTCAGGCTGAGACTAGGCAGAGGCTGCTGAACTTTTATAGGACAATGCTCTGACACAGGACTCTGGGAAGGTACAAGGTGTGAGATCAAAGAAGTTTTGTATGCATTAACCTAACAAAGCTAGGTTTTATTTCCACAGCTCTGGCAAATTTGAGGTTTTCTGTAGTTTTTAATTTCCTTGGACTCTTCTTCTTTTAACTTTGGATTTCATGATTCAAGTGAATTGCTCTATGATACTGACCAGATAATGCCTATCAAATTATCTACTCTTTAGACAATTTATTTTAATCTCTAAACACAGTTGGATTGGAACATCAGCTCCACATGTTGGATATTTTTATTGAAATTATTTTATTTATATACCTGCTAATGTTACTTTTTTCATGCTGTTTGTAGAACAGAATCATTAAGTAGCACAATCATTATCTCCTCTATATATACTAGGCCTTTTTAAATAAAGGTTGATTCATAGGCTCCGGAACCTTGGATGTAACTACAACCGAAAAAGAGCTGGTAGTCTTGCTTTCTAATTTTTCTCTTCATCTTTGTTAAGATGGTTCCATGGGAAGATCTCCAAACAAGAGGCTTACAATTTGCTGATGACAGGTACATGTATTTCTGATTGAAGTACAGTGATAGTGAAATGGCACAAAGTAATCTTATTAATATTATAGTGTAGCAAAACTGGCTTTTATGTCTGAACATACATAAGTGTCTTAGACTCACGAGTCCCTGTGGTAGTTACCTCAGTAGACTACTACACTGGAGGAAAACTGTTGTTGCTACCAGTACTGACTGTGTTCTCAAGTATAGTTAATTTAATAATTTTTAAATTAATAGATGTGTAATTAATTATTTCACTTACTGATGTCTTTTTCAGAATGCTATGGAGACTATGCTTTTATATACCTAAAGGCAAATACATAATAAACATATCTTACACTTTCTTAAAGAAAATATTTATTTCAATCAAAACATCAATATTTCAAACCCATATTCTTTAATAGCTTATTTTACATACTGAATCAGAATTTTTTTTTTTTAAACCATTATCAAACTGTTTTTTAATGCTTTTCTAAAGAATCAGGGGAAATGAGGATAGGTTGCAAGCTACAACTGAACCATTTTTAGTTAATTTCAGTGGTTTAGTACTAGTTCACCTAGTTGGAGATCACTTCCGGAATTTACCTTGTAGGCTTTGTATTTCTTCAAGTATGCAAATCTTCCTAATTTTTGTGGGAATAGATTTAATAGACGTTTATATATAACACTAACAAAATTAACCCTATTATGATATCTTTTCAGTTGGCCAGGTGTGCAGTTTTCTTGTGAGGCCTTCAGATAATACCCCTGGTGATTATTCACTTTATTTTCGGACCAGTGAAAATATTCAGCGTTTTAAAATATGTCCAACATCAAGCAATCAGTTTATGATGGGAGGCAGATACTATAATAGGTAAGTTTTGATGGCAAAAGTAATTATGTGTGTCTTATACTTGTATAATTTGCTCCTGATTTAATTATTTAATGGTATGATATTAAGACTGTAGTTTTTTTTATACTAACCATATTCCCTAACTTCCTGAGTAGTTATTTGTAACTGAGCGAATTCTTACAGCTTGAAAGTAGGTCATACAGATCCATAAATACAGATGTCATATTTTCTCTGTGGAAAGCAGCTTGGAAGCTACTCAGTGTATTTTTGTCTATTTGAAAAGGGAAAATAAGTGTGTTAATTTTATCTGAGACAGCCAGTAGAGTTGTCAAATTACAGAAGTGGGTGTCTATAAGAAAGGGAAAAAATCTCTTCATTGCTGGAAAGAAAACATTAAATTGCACTGTAATATGTGTGTGATACCTGGAATAGAAATCCAGATCAGTTCATTTAGAGAGAGCAAACTTGAGACGCATTTGTTTTGGCAGTGGTTCAAAAATACAGTAATTGTACAAAAAGAAAGGAAAATAATGAGACACATTTCCCCTTTTATGGGAGAAGCTGTCAGTATGCCTCCATCTTTGGTAGTCTTGCTTTTAGAATTGCTGTAGATGGAAGACTTCTCAGTAATGAAAACTGGCCTTCCCGTTTAATGGAAGTCATTGCCTGTCTCAAAAAATCAGTGCTCATATAGAACTAGGGTATTCTTCATCCCAATAGAGAATTTATCTCAATTTCAGCTTGGCTTCTTTCTTCCTTGAAATCCAGGAGCTCTAGTGTGTTTGAGAAAATGTTGTGGTCTCCTCACTAAGAGGTTCAATGGACTTTGTCATAGGACTTCACATGGATAATAGTTTGAGTGTAAACGATTGGAGCCTGGATAATAATCTACCAGTTGAATCAAAATTAATTGTATCGAGGTGAACATTCGTTGTAATTTTACAGTATATAGAATTGGTTAGTCAATTCTGCTTTCTGTATTCTTTGTTATTTGAAATGTCAGCTGTTGTAATAACTTTCCAATCATACTTAAAATATTTAAAAAAATTATGCTGTTCATGATGGTGAGATACCATTCAAATCATCCAAGAAACTGAGACCTGGGGAATATAACAAGCCCTATGCTGAGCATTTTAATAAAGTAACTGTAATGTAGTGTTGGGATCCCTTTCTATTTATCAAACCACGACGAGCAGTATTTTTTTTTAATTCCTTCATGCAGTTTGTTTAAATAGGATTTCTGTTCCTGTCAAACATTGAAGAAGACTGATTCATTTTTCTGTCCCCTAGCTAAATTTTGTGCTCATTATGATTTTGTGCTTGATATTTCACATTAGATAACTGATCACTTGCAGATTCACATTCTGTAGTGTACATGTCTGGAGAGGCCTGATGCCTCTGTGTTCTAGTGTTCAGGCATTTGAGCCTTGTAGTGGTAAGGCAATACACAGGTGACCATCTGAGTCGAGTGGGATCAAAGACTGCAGAGCCAAGTGCACAGTAGTTCCATCATGGCATGGAGTTCTAGTCTATACGGTACTCTTAACTACAAAAGAAGTTTTTAAATACAACTGAGTTTATCCTTCAGCCCATAGTACAAAATTGGGAGAAATTAGGGACTTGCTCCTTACATTGAGGAAATCCTACTGGCATTTTTAATCAAAGAAGGAGAGTATGCATTGACAGTAAATGTGTTCCTGATTTAATGAATTGGTAAAATTCTGCAGTGCTGTTCTATTGATTACAGAAGGTTGGCAATAGCTATTCAGCCTGTTAAAAATAATGACCAAGTCATTACTTTCTGTAGTGTGACACAGAAATTTAAATTCTTATGCAGAGAACAGCATCTGAGATATAGTTTAAATTAATTATTTGATTTCACTGAAATTCATGTCATCCTACATACTTTAAAAATACTTGTGGGAAGATTGCTTTATCACACTTGCACTAGTTCATAGTGTCAGAATGAGAGGGAGAGAACAGTGAACTAAGAACCCTTGATACAGCTTTATTTAGAAGTTTTTGGCTCATTTTTACAGTATCAGCTATTGTTCCTTTGCTGAACACATGCCTTGTTCATTATCTTTTCACACATACTCAGCTGTGTGTGCACTGAGAAGACACACTCAGTAATTTCTATCTACTTAATTATTCACCTTTTTTCCTAGATTGCTATTTTTCATACAAATGATTAATTTCTATTGATGTCCATATTGCTGTTCTTTATTACAGTAGAAATTTCAGTAACTGCAAAAACAAGAGCAACTCAGATGCCTTGAATTTCAGTTTGTATCTGTCATGACTTCTCTCCCAGGCCTTCCAAGTGCTATTGTAATCCGAGTCTGGTGATTAGAATGAATGCTTCCCTGGAGAAGAGTGCTACTGAGTATTAAATTTAACAGGATAGCTCAGTGATTTCCAAGTATAATCTTCTATTTTCTATTCTTGTCGTTCTAGGAGGAGATTGCACTTCACTTGGAATATCTCCGTTCTCTTTCCTTAGTTACTCTAGCACTTGGAGAGTTATTGCCAATGAAATAGCAATTTTCACCCTGGTTAGAAAGTGGGTAATGCAAATGTGCTACTTGAGTGTGGAAAGTGCAGTGGCCTCATTTGGCATTTTAAGCAACTCATTAAAATATTTTGCAGAGTTTAGAATTAGTACATTCTGAATACAGTTTTGTGAACTTTCTTGACTTCAGTATATTAGCAAATTCTCATTGCTACAAATAAGATTATGGTGATTAACACTTGATTTTGTTAAAACTTCGTGAGAAAGTTTTCTGTGGTTGTATGAAAAGCAGATTGCCAAGCAGAGGAAAAATTAACAAGTTTAACATTTAAATTTTCTTTTTCTCATTGAAACAGTATTGCTGACATCATTGAGCACTATAGAAAAGAACAGATTGTTGAAGGATATTACCTAAAAGATCCTGTTCCAACACAGGTAGGATTTTGTCTCTGAGTGTTTAATGTTGAAGTCACAGATTGAATCATTATCAAATCAGTTTATGAACTGCATTACAGCAGAGATACCAGTGATAGTTAAACATCGTTGTCTCTGGTTTTAATGTTTTCAACTGGTTTGTTTCTTTTTGTTTTATCCTCAAATGCATTCTCTTACCAAAGGTTGGCTTGTAGTCAACAGAAAATATGGTAAGCTCACTCTTTCTTGTGAGGTGTTCAGCCTCTGCTCTGTGCCCCTTTCTCTTGTCCCTGGCTCAGCTATGCTGTGACTTAGTCCCATAGTGGGGACTAAGGGAACCAGTCTGCCCTCCTCTCTTCTGTGTCTGGGATTTCTCTCCTGGCGGAGGAAACCAGTACACACAGAAAAGCTTCAGGGATGATTTCAGTGCCAGGATTACTACACTTGTTCTGGAGTGCACTTGCCTCGTTGCAGAAGTTGATTCTAAGAGACCACCGGTGAAACACACACCACATCATTTGGCTTTTCGTGAGCTTATAGTGAGTTGTAACATTTACATGCATATGCTATTCTTTGTTTCCAAGCTTTCCTGTTTCAGTGGATAGAAATTTGCCTTCTCTTCCCTAAATAGAGTTACAGTTAATTCATATCCCTTTGTGATATCTTTCATGTTAATACAGGAACATTCCCTCTGTTCACCAAGTAAGGCACTCCAAAGCTGATCCTGTCACTTTGTAGTCTTTTTGTAGCTGCCCTGCTGCCACCAGGTTTGGTGTGAACTGGTCTTCCTTCAACACAGTGGACCAGAATAGTTCAGAGTACCATGTCAAGGGTAATTACTTTTCTGGAAAGCACTTAACAAATATCCTAGACTACACCTCATTTTCTGCGGTGGGTTGACCCTGGTGAACAGCTAAGGACTTACACCTGTGTTTGCTCACTCCTCCTTCCTGTGGAAGGGGGCAAAAACAAAAGAACTCCTGGGTTGAGATAAATACAGTTTAATAAGCAAAGAAAGTGGGTGTGATGTAAAGGTCATCGTTCACTCCTTCCCACTAGCAGACTGGTGCCCAGCCAGTCTCTGAGCAGTGGTTAGTCACACACCTCCCCACACACACAAGCAGTTTTACTGCTGATCATGATGTTGTGTGACAGGGAATATCCTTCTGATCAGTTGACTTGCTCTGTCCTGGCTGTCTCTGCTCCCATCATCTTTTCTACCAAAGCCACCTTGCGGAGGGGGGAGCAGAGAGGCAAATGGAGGAGGCTTTCAGGCTGTGCAGCCACTGATCAAGAGCCAGAATGCTAGTGTGTTACCAGCACTATTTCAGTCACAAAAACAAAACACCAGCACCTTAGGGGCTGCCATGACAAAAGCTAAGTCCATCCAAGTAAGACCCATGTATTGGCATAGCCACTTTGTGTCATAACCCAGTCCTCCAGGCAGTGACTCAGTTGTTCAAGTTTCACATTTTCTAGTGTAAGTATCAACAGGTGTACCTGGTATGTTGCACTAGTAGATGTACACTTTGCTATGCCAGTCTTTCATATAGTGCTAATTGTGTTGTGTCCTCACTGCTTCCCCCTTGTTTACTGCTGTTAAACTGCACTGGCTAATGTGGTTGGGACAGAAGGCAAATACGAATTCTAAGATTGCTCCTTGGAAAACTTCATTAATAACTTCCCTCATGCTTTATCATTCGTCTTGAATCATGGCAGTAACTCTTCATTTTAGCTTTTTGCTTTTAGGCACTTAGGGTTCCTGTATTCCGATAAATTTTGCATTGACTAATTTTGCATGTGAGAGTAATTCAGATACTTTTAAATGAGCCAGGTACACTTGTAACTTCGTTTAAAAATTTAGTTATCACTGCTGCAGGTAATGTTCAGCTTTGTATTATCTCCGTTCCACATACCACTATGCTCTGTTTTTGAGAGGGGGAAAAAAATTCCAAAGTTTTGCGTTCTTTTAGGGTTAGTCTGATTCACTTCCCATGTCTAATATGAAATTTACTTCAAAATATTCATTGCTGGATTTGTTGTTTTGTGCACTGCTCCTTGTGTAGTTATGTTATGGACAGTATCTTGAGCTCATAACATCGGGATGTTGCTTCCATTGTAGGTCCTGTAATTCCTGGTAGTACTACTAAATTATTTTTCATCTTGCTTTTGTTATTTTGTTTAAAATCATAGTTTTTGTGTATATAGGGACAGAAAGAAGAGTGGAGTATATATATCTAAAAACCAGTTCATACGTCTTTTTTCATCTCAGTGCTGTTCTCACTGTTTGACAGTCTTTCTTTTCATGTTTTCTTATGGATAAAGAACTTTTGCTGATCAGCTTACTCCATAAGGTCAGACTTGGCTTTGGTTTTGGCCGTTTATTACTTGTGTTTCCAGATCCTACCATTTTCTGTGTGAATTTATCCTTTTTCTGTTTTCCATTTCTGCTTTCTTCTCTTGTCTTGAGTTCTGCTCAGTTAGAACATGTGAGTTCTAATGAGATTAATGAAGGACTGTGCCACTTGGAATGAGTTGGTTTTAGTTGTGACCTGCACCATTTTTGTTACTTCAGAGTTTATACATGATTACTTGGGCCCACGAGTTTTGGTGGAAGACAGTTAGAAGCTAGCTAAATATTTAAAGACTTGCATGGATTTAACGGAAATCACAGTGAAAGATCCTGCTTTTTTTGTCAATTCTGTTAGTATGGAAATAGTTATATTACAATTCTAGCAAGTGTATGAAAATTTGTATTGCTTTATTAAAATACATTGAGAGAACAGTAGTAGTGAGTTGGTAGTATGCAGTAAGATGGTCCTGGTTGCAGCTTCATAGTCTGTATTTTTTTAAAATGGCAATTTCTGAACTTAAAGTATGTTTTTCTTACTTTCTTTGCCCAGCACCAAGAACAAGTGCTTAATGATACAGTGGATGGAAGAGAAATCTACAATACAATTCGGCGGAAAACAAAGGACGCTTTTTATAAAAATATTGTCAAAAAAGGTTATCTTTTGAAAAAAAGTGAGTTATGTTTGTTTCTATTCTTTTTCCTAAGGAAAAAAAAGGGCAGATGAAATCACAGAGTATCTTAATTGGGAAGGGACCCATAAGGAGTCTGCTTCTCATTTATCTACCAGAAGCAAAACCACATGACTAAGAGCATCGTCCAGATGCTCCTTGAACCCTGACAGGCTTGTTGTTGTGAGCATTTCCCTGGGGAGCTTGTTCCAAGGACAAGCTGCTTTCTTAGTGAAGAAATTTTTCCTAAGGTCCAGCCTGAACTTCTGCTTCAGCTTCATTCCATTTCCTTGTGCCCTATTGCTAGTCACCAGTGGGTGTAGATCAGCACCTCCTAGCTGAACATAAGTACCTAGTGAGGTTACTATAGTAATGGTACTAGACACAGCAAAACTAAAGTGGGCAAAAGGTTCTAGAAAGCATGTGAGGAGTATGAAAGATCTCTTTCCTTAAGTAGTATGTGAATAGAACAACATGATACCTGAAATTACATGCAGTGTGAAAATGTTGTTTGGCAGTTGTTCTGAAAAAAATAAGAGCACAGCACAAAAACTGGGCATCCTCATCATGGTACCATTCAAAGTCATTAAATGAAGTATATTTTCATAAAGTGTTTGTGTTTACATGGAACTCAATATGTTCTAGCTGATAGAGCAGATTTGAGAGAGCTAGAATAGTGTGAATCTGTACATTCACTGCAGAGCACAACTGGTTTAGTCTTGTTAGGCCGTATGTTTTACATCTTAAATTTAAAATGCACATCTGCTGTACAAAGGCTATAGTGACTTTTTAGGGTTTTAACACTGACAGCTTCAACATGACATAAAATAAATACATTAAAAGCTGACAATTTGACTCATCTCAGTATAACCCTAAAGAATTTTCATTGAGCAAGTCTTGGAAGTTCTGAGGAAACTAGTCCCTTACCAGGTGTTTTATTTCTACTTTTTATAAAAAGTCAACGTTACTGGAGGCAGAAAAACTTAGTAGCGAAACTTCCCAAAGTGGTAAGGGGATAAGTTACAGATAACGATCTGAATAGTGACCAAACATGAGAAAGAAAGTATGATTTTACATATAGCCAAAAATAAGACACATTAAAAAAACCCAAATTATACCCTTTGTCCAGAATAAGGAAAGCTTCTTTTCTGTGGAGAACAGTGATTGTGAGAGAACGTGTAGAGAGATGTTGTGGAGTGAGGAATCAAATAAGAGTGAATTGGAAACATGGCTGAGAGAGAGAGAGGTACATTAAATGTGCAAATCAGAATACAGAGTGCTTGTAGAGAGATGAACAGAGTGCTTATGGAATAAATGCAATAAAATCACTCTTTCGGTGTTGTAGTATACTAAATGGATGTTACATTTGTCTTTTGAAAATGGTGTTCATACTTGTTTATTGAGGCCTTGGTGGATTTATGATGATTCAGCTTTTATTTATATGCTTTAAAGTTTTTCTAATTAAACATTCATTAGTTGCAGAAAATTCCTAATGCATTGTGTAGTTTAGAGAATCTTTTCCTCGAAGCCAGTGGAACCAGCCAAATTCTTAGATATGGTTGTGTTTGCAGCTTGATTCTGATTCGCATACAATATATTCTCATTTCTGTTCTTCAGCCATACTGTTTTAAGATACTGCAATGCAATCTGTTAAACATTGGTCAGAGATAAGGAGTTACTTTTTCATGTCCAGTCTGTTTCTTAATAAAAATGTAATAAATGGGATCCACACTGTCATTGTTTGCAATCTGTGTAGATACAGTTATAACAGTGGCAGCAGCTCACTGTTCAGGCAGTTTATATGCACTTCCTTAATCCTGTTGAGATTACTGAAAATGTGTAAGGAACCTTTTGCAAGTCTACCTGCATTTGCAGTAAAGTTCTACCTTTTGCCACGTGTTGTGTAAAACTGAGTATGTATGCTGATACTATAACTTGCATGATTGCCTGTACATTGGTCTTCTGTTTGGAATTTGACGAAAACTTTACTGTCCTCTTCGGCTTCCTTCATTTCCAAAATTTACATGTTCTTTTAAATGGTGTTGTAACTTTTTTCTTTACTCCTGTACAGGTAAAGGAAAAAGATGGAAAAACTTGTATTTTATATTAGAGGGAAATGATGCCCAGCTTATTTATTTTGAAAGTGAAAAACGAGCCACAAAACCCAAAGGACTAATAGACCTTAGCGTGTGTTCCGTCTATGGAGTACATGACAGTTTGTTTGGCAGGTAGGACACTGGGGCTTTTTTTTTTCAATCTTCTTGAACTTAGAGTTGACAAGATAAAGAATTTTGTCAGTTCAAGAAGTTCTGCATTCTTTTGATAGGTATTTGAAAGCTGACTTGGTTAGATGAAGTCTGTAAGTGCTTTTCTGTTTAAGAACAGGTATTTCTGTTACATTTGTCCAACTTAGTAATAAACTAGTTCATATAAGTAAATGTTCTCAGTAAACTTTATTTGCATGATGACTATATTCAGAGATATATTTGATGTGAAAATTATTTACTGCAATATTTTGATATTCAGAGTATACTAATCACAAGGAATGTGATTCTCAGCAATGAAGCTGAGAATCAAAAGTCTTTCAGATATTGTTAGTAATTAACAAGAAAGAATTTACATATTTGTTCATTGGCACTTACAAAAACAACTTCACTGACCTGTATTGTAATGCTTTATAGCAGAAATAAGTATGTTTACTTATATAGTAAATTATAGAAATTAGAAATTTTAGTTATCCTAAGGATCTTAGTATTTACTAAAAATTATACATAGGTAACTTCTAGTTAGTTTTGTGAAAAAAACCTTCAAGACATGCTTAAAATTAGTGGCATTTCTTAAACTGCAAAGATTGTTGTTTTGTTTTATCTGTTTGGATTCTTTCAAAATCTTTTCAATAATTTGAAAAAAACCCAAACTGTCTAACTACTGGAATGAGAAGCATACATATATAGAGTACCTTAAAAAAATGACTGATATGTTCCTTATGATCATGATTATGCAGGAAGCTTTGGTGCATATTGTAATTAAAGAACATTTTGGTTATGTTTCTTAAACAGCTTTTAAAAACCCCTGTGTTGTGGGTTAGTGTAGTTGGGCACTAGGTGGGGCTACAGGTGTGTAGGAGAAGCTCTGTGGTTGCAGCAGCTTAGGAAACTGTTAGTGAGAACTGCAGCTGAGACAAAGTTCCTCCTGCACTTTGGGTAACTGGTTAAAAACTGCCTTTGCCCTTTCCTCAGAACAGTGAAGCTTGTACTTCTGCAACATATAAGGTTATAGAGGTTTGTGTCACATACACGTAATGTTTGGTATGTCATCCAGTACACATTTCATTGGTCTTGAGAGCTATGGGACACATTCACATAGTGGATTTCCTTGGTTAATATTGTTTCCTGAAAGAACAAATCCTTAATGTATGATTAACTGCTTGTGAACTAATGCTGAACTTCTTCTGCTTTTAAACTCTCTAGGAATAGTCCTTATGGACAAGTCTTTTCAGATGGCTGGTTTTTTTTTGTCTTGACTGTAAGCCAGTGTACATGCCTGTTCAGTACAGACCATTCTGAAAATTTTTCACTATTCTGAAGGAGGCTGCTTGTACTGAAATGTGGTTTTCTTAAAATGACATAATACATTCAAAACCAAATTGCAGTTTTGAAGGAATTGAGAAATCTTTTCTTTGGACTTCTTCCTCTTTCCATGTGTGATGATGACATGTAGACAAACAAAAATTGGTGCAGTAGTCAATGTTCTTTACACACAAACAGCAGAAATATGTTAGTTAGCTCAATGTAAACTTTGTTTTGGCACAGATCAAGTGAAGGTGTCCGTCAATATGTGAAGATTAATAAAACTTATGTTTTTGTTTTGTTTATTTTTAAGGCCAAACTGTTTTCAGATAGTAGTTCAGCACTTCAGTGAAGAGCATTACATCTTTTACTTTGCAGGCGAAACTCCAGAACAAGCACAGGTGAGAGCTTTTGTTGCTAAGATTAAAGAAGTAACTTTTTTGTCTTGTTTTGTTTAATGATGTTGCCCTTCTGAAGCAGAAAGCAAGTGTATCATAAATAGTTAGTGGTTGTATTAGCAGGTGCTAAAATGGGAGTAGTAGCAGATCTGTAAGGGGAGAGGTTGGTGCTGAAAATCCACCGTCTACACTACCTGATCTTCAGGGTTTTAGTTTGGACAAATTCCAGTCAAGTCCCATGGTCTGAAATTCCATTATTTTCCATTCTGTTTCTACGGAGCGTATAGATTTTTTTACATAGTTCAATTCAGAACAAAAATTTACTCTCTGGGACTTTTCCATGTTATAAAGTGGAGCATAGTAAGTGAGAGTTTTACTTCAGAGTGAAATAAATAAAATGCTAATGCACATATGTATACGCAATGGCCAAAGTTTATTGAACAGCTGTCTTTGCAGTTATTTTTCTTGTTCATGAATTGGTAGTTGCTCATAGTCTTTGGTCCTGGTGGTACATAAAACATAAGGTTTTCTGTTTTTTTACGGTATCCTTTAGTTACTTGCCCTCTTTAACAGTTAGGTTCACTGATTAAGAATTGTGGGATAGGAGCCTACTTCTCTGAAATTCATTCACCCACAGGAGAGGATATCTAAAATGACACAATGTTCTTATTTATCAAGTTTTAAGTTCTGAAAGTCCTAAGATATGAAGTATACCTGTTGCATCAGAAGTTAACTTTTGCATTTGATTTTACATGAATGGAACTAAAGGTGTTTAGAGCAGTCATAATAAACTGCTATTCACCAGAGCATGAAGGTTATATAAATACAGTATTTTTCTTGTGCTATATATAAAGGAAAGCACAAATCTTCCTGTTAAATTAATGCAAGTTTGTGAAATTAGCTGAGATGACATCAGAATGATGTAGTGATATTTGTCCCACAGCTGTCACTGTACTTTCTTTGAGAAGCAGTGTGCTGTACAGTAATTGAGAATATATAAATTAATTTCCATGCCCCTTACTGTACATTAATTTTGTCACATATTTAAAATATTTTGTATCCTAGAAAGTATAAGACTTAAGAATGTGTAGAAGACAGAATATCCTGTCTTGTTTCCTGAACATCGGGTATAATCTCCTTTTGGTTTTGATCTTCTTAAGCGGCTGTTTCACTGCATTTATACAGAATGCAGTTGTTTCAATTTTCTTTATAATATGGCATTGGCCCAGAAAAGTTTACAGATATTTCTCTTTCGAGAGCACTCAGCTTTTTTTACTCTATAATATTTCATAGAAGAATAGATACTTCGTGGTGTGTAGCTGAAAGCTTTTTCTCCTGTGAAAGGATTTGAAAGCTGAAGCCCAGTTCACAAAGTGGTCTAGCTGAGAATAGCTGCTGTACGTATTGCTGTATTTTTTAAATGTGGAAGATACTATGAAGGGTAAGATTGAAGCAGACTTGTGGGAGTTTTAATGACATTGTTAAATTGTGCTTTGAGAATGTATGGCAGACTTTAGAGATACAGACTTAAGAAGGCTGCTGGTCAAAACCAGAATTTTGTGCTTCATAAGAGATATACAAATTTTATGGCTGGGGGACAAAAACTAGAGAGTGAGGCTATAACATATCTTCCACCTTCCAAAGGCCCTGTGCAAAGCTTCCCTCTTAGCATCTTTCTCACACTGGGGTGCTTTTTCAAAGGTAGCCTGGAAAGCTGACTGTGCATCTTAGCAGCTTATTTGTTAAAAAAAACAAAAAACAAACCACAAAGATTTTACAGGCAGTTTGGTTTTAGACAGCTTGCTTATTTCCAAAAGAAACCAAAACCAGAAATCCATCCAGCCTCTCTGCTGTATGCATTTGTGAGCCAACCGGGGAATGTTGGATATACACTCTGTTTCTGTGTTAATGTTTCAGTTTTTGTTTGAAGTATACATAGGGTTAATGACTGCTGTACAGGAGTACTGGAGAAAATAATCAGACCAGTTTGTCTTGTTGAATGTAATTTTCTCAGAAGCAAATAAGTTGTGCTTAATTTTATATACAATTTGGAAATTCTTCTAGTATCACTAGACTGAAAAATTGGTAAAGGTCACACTGTATATCCATTAGTATTGCTTGATTGTTATAAAAGAGAAAATGGTTCAGATTTGCAATTCTGTTAGGAGGTTTTCTTCAGTAAAGATAAGAAATTTGCTTTAATATTCAAACTCGCACTTGTACTTTGGAATTACCAAGCTAAAGTGAAATTTCAGACAGTGTTTTTAGATGTGTCTGTTCCACTGTAAGAAGCTGTTACTTGACTTTGTTTCACTTCAGGATTCTATGTTCTTTTCTCTTAGGACTGGATGAAAGCTCTGCAGATGTTTTGCAGTTTAAGAAAATCCAGTCCAGGAACATCAAATAAGCGTCTGCGTCAGGTGAAGCTGATATTGTGGGGTTGGAGGTGCATGTGGAGGAGTGGTTTATCTCTTTGTTGCAAAATAAAGTACTGATAAATAAAACAGTACTGATAAAAATCTCAGAATTTTCTTCCAGTAGAAGTAAATCCAAAATAAAAGTGTAAAGATGCCAGCAACTTCTAAAATGTACCTCATATGGTAAACTTAAAAAATTTATATGACATGTAAATAAAATACTCTTCTAACGATATTAATTTTAATTAACACATAGATGCAAAACTGTGCTTGAGCCTTAATTTCTCTTGGTCTCTTGAAAGTGCTGTGAATGCTGGAATTTTCTCAGAGACAGAGGACTGGCAAACTTAAATGGTTAATCTGTTATGACTGGAGAAGAATGGAGAAATACATCAAGAACCCCTAATATTTTTGAATCTTAGGAACATTGAATGTAGTTTTTATACACAGTAGAGAAAGGAATAAAATGAGAAATAAATAGGAATAAAACCCAGCCATTTGGTTGTGAATGTTGCAGATACTTGGATACTTTTGCATAAATGAACTAATTTAGGTGAATTCACAGATAAAGTAGCAGGTGAAATTGAGAACTTCAGGCTACAAAAGCCATGCAAAAAGAGAATTCTTTACTTCAAAAAATGAAGACAATGCTCATCTACATAAAGGAATATAACATAATGTGTTGCAGAAGAGATTTTACATAATCTGTTAGGAAAGCAACAAATAATAAACCATTGTGTTTGGAATTGTCCATGGCTGTTACTCAAAGTGTCAATCTTTGGTTTCAGTAGAATTTTCTGTGCCTAGAAAAGTTGTTATTTGGAAATCCTAATGCCTCAAAGATAATTTTAAAAGAACACAAGATGTCTAAAAAACATGGGTCTGGATATTTTTTCCATAATTATTTGAGTTACTCTTACTGTGATTTGTGCCTCTTAAGTGTTGTTCCATTACTTCTGTTCCTTGTTCCTCTAGTTAAGAGGTTTTAATTTGTATTCAGTATTCACATACTAACATTGCCCCTGCACAGAGGATAAAAAATTCATTGATATGCTTTGTATTTGTATTTTAGCAGTAAAAAATAAATTGTTTACTTTTTTCAGGTCAGCAGTCTCATTTTGCATGTAGAAGAAGCTCATACTCTCCCAGTAAAGCATTTTACAAATCCATACTGTAACATCTACCTGAACAGTGTCCAGGTAGCGAAAACACACATCAGGGAAGGGCAGAATCCTGTGTGGTCAGAGGAATTTGTCTTCGAGTAAGTTTTCATCTCCGTGAATTACTGAATTTCACTTGTAATTTGCATTGCATTTAAGATTCTTAACAGTGTGGATTGGTTTACTGCATTTTAAAAATACTGTATTTATTTTTATACAGTGGAAAACTACCAGCCAAATTCTGCATGGGCAGAATTTTCTATCGGCACCTGACAGTCTTTGTTAATATAAGTGTCTCTGCTAGATAGGCATAACTGAGGATTGAAATGAAATTAGGAAAAGTGTAAATATGGCCAAGTATAATACTAACTGAGGTTCTGTTTTTTTTCCTAGTGATCTTTCATCTGATATTAATAGATTTGAGATAAGTCTTAGTAACAAAACAAAGAAAAGTAAAGATCCAGATATATGTAAGTATTTTTCTGTAAAAGATATATTAAAGCAGTGGATACTTTGTGTTTTTTTTCATTACTTTTGTCAAGTACTGTCACATGAGGATTACATTGGTTTTTATGCTCATGATACTGCTGTCTGTGTATATTTTGAAAGTTGAAGAAGCTTTCCATTAATGTTTTTATAATGAGAACCTATCTGGTTCTTAGTAGTAAAGTACACAGTAATCCAGTCCTGTATATCTCACACCTTCTGTAGCTCTGCTCCAGAGTAACCATTGTCAGACAATGACCCGAAAAAAAGAGGAAAGAGAAACTTTCCATACTAGCCTGCTCTATAAAATGGAGCTCCATGGAGTTCTAAGTCTGACTACATGGAATTCCTTTTCAGGTTTTTGTTTGCTTCCAGTGAGAAAGGGAAAGGTGCAATTTTTTATAAAAAAAAAAAATCCTGGTTGGTTTTGAAGAAAATTTGCCTTGTTTTCTTTTCATTTTACCTCTGTTGCTTGCTTCCCTTATTACCACTCTAAGGTTTAAACCTGATGTTAACTCCATATCACCTCGAATGGGAAAGAATCCGTATTTTATTCTGACTTTTAAACAAGTTTCCAATAATTTCCTCTTGTTACCCAGACAGCTGCTTCTTTAACTGTGGTTTTGTTTCTGTACCAGCAAATTAGCAGCCAGGTGGTAAAATCTGTCAACTTCCTACAAAAGAAAGGGTTTGAACAATGTCAGTTTGAATATGTGAATTTGAAGCTCTTAGAAAAAAATATTGGAACTTTAGTCTCTTCCACACAACTTGCTTTTACTTTTTGGGTTTTTTTTCTGTTCTTCAAGATACCTTGTTTTCCACCATACCTGTTCCCAAGCAGCTTCAGTCCTGTGCTTCCTCTTTGCTGCTTGAGGGCAGGTTGGCTCTCCCAGCCCCCTTCAGATGCATTCCAAGATTTTTTCTATTCCATTTCTGTTCCATTTAGAGCTGTCTGTTCTAAAGCCTGTCAGAGTTGTTTTCAGTTTGAATATATTTTGTCTCTGGCCTGTAACTTGTGCCTCAGTGTTGATATATTAATTTTACTTTGAAGGTCTGTAGAGAAACCTTGACCAGAGTAGATGATTTACAACTCATTTAGAATGGTCTTGCAGAATCTGATTCAGTTTGTGAGTTTTTTGTTCGTTTGTTTTCATGTGAGGAAAGTAAAAGCAGATCTCACTGATTGTTATGGAAAGAGAGGGTGTTTGCTTGAGAGGTCCAGACTGACAGGCTAAACTGTTAGTGAAACTGACTGTGGGGCACCTCTTGGAGCATGGTGTGTGTTTCACAGGCACAGTGTTGCCTCTGAAAGTGCTTGGGCTCTTTCTCTGTGGAAAAAAACCTGCATTCAGGAACACATGTACCTGTTCCAGGTGGGTCCACTCCCAGCTGCTTTGTCTTGCTTGGCAATTGCAACTTACCAACACTCCTGAAAAACCAATTACTGATTTGGCCATTCTTGAGTTGACTTTCATTACCAGGCAGCAAGTGCTTAGGAACACTTTTTTACCTAGTACCCATTAGACTGTAATGTAGCCTGGTAGTTAATATATAAGAAATATGTATGTCAGTGTTTGGGAAGACCATAGCAACACCGTAATAATAAACAGTAAGAAGTAACAAAGTGGTGGAGGGGTAGGCCTGATGGTGATGCCAGCAGAAGGCTGGAAAGGAAATAGTGAATTCTAAAGACATCACCTATTTTTATTTTCAGACTGCTACCTGGATTTGCAGGGTGACACTTTTTTACCTACTTACTGGGCTGTTCCAAAGAAAGCCATGTCAGTATTCGTGTGGCATATTTTAATTTATATATATACATTATTTACAGAATGCTTTATTTCTACTTTAGTTTACAAGACTCTGTTAAGCCACTGAACAGAGATTTTGTTAATATATTGATTACAAACTTCTTGTTTACTCTTAATTTTTTTTTCTGAAAATAAAATGAGGTTTTTATTCAATAGTAGATTCAGTAGACTGTTTTGGTGGAGATAACATACTTGAACAATGCTTTTTTTCCTTAAGTGTTTATGCGTTGCCAGTTAAGCCGATTACAAAAAGGACATGCAACAGATGAGTGGTTTCAACTCAGTTCCCATGTACCATTAAAGGGTATTGAGCCAGGATCTTTGCGTGTTCGAGCGCGATATTCCATGGAGAAGATCATGCCAGAAGAGGAGTACAGTGAGTTTAAAGAGGTATGAATTTGTTTAACTGTCCTTGGTTTATCTGCCAAAACACCATTACGTTTGGTGGTGGTGATGGATCTCAGGAACACGGGTTGACATTATTAAATGAGATATATATATATATGAGATACTATTTTTCCCTAAAGCTGTTATATGTTAGGAGAAGCTTCTGAACATTTTGAAATTGTTTTTCTTTCAGCTTATACTCCAGAAAGAGATGCATGTAGTCTATGCCTTATCACATGTTTGTGGACAGGATAGAACACTGTTGGCTGGCATTTTATTGAAGATTTTTCTTCATGAAAAGCTTGAGTCCTTGTTGTTACGAACACTAAATGACAGGGAGATAAGCATGGAAGGTACTGCACTAAATCATGCTAAAGTTTACTGGAATTCTGGGTAGGTGGGGAGGGAAGGGCTCCAGTGTCTTCCTTTGTTTTTCCCCTCTCTTAGTTATAAGAAACATTGAAGAGTTAACACATTTTTCCTCTCTTTTTGTTACCTTCTTTTCTCAACTTTTTCTTTACTGTCTCTTTTTCCAGATGAAGCTACTACCTTGTTCCGTGCCACCACTTTAGCAAGCACACTTATGGAGCAGTATATGAAAGCCACAGCAACGAGTTTTGTTCATCATGCACTGAAGGACTCCATATTAAAGATAATGGAGAGCAAGCAGTCCTGTGAGGTGATACCTTGAACTGTGTTTTTAACCATTTTAGTTTATTGACACAATTATCTACTGGTTGCTATGTGTTACAGTTACATTAAATGTTAGTTTTAGAGACAATTATTAATCTCTTAGAACTAGTTTGTTTACATCAAAAATACAGGAACTGAATTCATTAACAGATGTTTTTTGATCCTCCCTTCCTCCCTGGATTTTCACTTCAAAAAACATCCATAGTAGAACTTTCTAAGTTTTTTAATTAAAATTTCTTTCAATTATTTAGCAGTTGTAGGCTGTTCAGCAGTTGCTGATGTGCTAATCTAAGGAACTTTTATTAAA
This sequence comes from Campylorhamphus procurvoides, assembly GCA_013396655.1. Lineage (NCBI taxonomy): Eukaryota > Metazoa > Chordata > Aves > Passeriformes > Dendrocolaptidae > Campylorhamphus > Campylorhamphus procurvoides. Next base: position 1,297,795 of record WBMV01006287.1, on the reverse strand, counting down.
CTCAAGATATTGCAGAAGTCATGGTCTGAGCTTTTATTCTAATTTAAAAATTCCTGATATTAAATAGTTGTTATTTATCCTGAAACTCTTCTTAAAATGGCCCTTGTAACTTCTGTGTTGCACTTCCACTTCGTAGTGAAAAGGATGGGAGTTGTCAGAAATTTGGATTGAGGGAGACAAAAAAGCCACACAGATGGATAGTGGTGAATATCCAAGCTGTTAAAAGCCAGATATGTGTATTAGAACTTAAAACTCTTGTTTCTTCACGTTTCCTGCCCAGCTTGTGAATTCTGTAAGAGACGTGTATAGCAGCAAATACTTAATTTACTTTGAAGTAGTAGTCAGTGCATAATACTATGAAACCAATAATGTTCCAGTTAGGAGAAGAAACCTAATCTTCTTCTCTTTCTGTTGTAGTTAAATCCCTCAAAGTTAGAAAAAAATGAAGATGTAAACACTAATTTGGCACATCTACTCAGTATACTTTCAGAATTGGTGGAGAAGATATTCATGGCTGCAGAGATACTGCCCCCGTAAGTTTGCGCTTTTCAGATTTATATTTGAAAATTCCTGTTTCTGTGAATTACTTTGCACCGTAAAATGATGTTCTTACTGATTTATTTTAGGGTTGCTGTATGGACACAGAGGAATATTAATTGGAATTAAAAAATAACACTTTCAGTAATTAATAGTGGTTTTTATAAAAGCCTCTGGCTTTCCTTTTTCTTGCTTTTCTTTTAAGAAAAAGCTACTATACCCAAGAGGTCAGAGAAAAAAAGAATAATAATCAATCTCATATTTTCACAAAAAGGGAGAAGACAGTAGTAGGTAGCAGAGTATTACCTATATTTAAGTTGATCGCAAATTCTTTCCAGTACTACTCCTCTGAGAAAGAGATGGAGTTGTTAACTGCATGTTAAAAATACAGTTAGGTAGTAGTAGTAGTGATAATATAGTATGTTTGCTTTTGTCTCCTATGGAAAATGCAGAGGTCGTTTTTATCCCCCACTTGTTTTAATTGCTGAAGTAACTTGTTTTCATAACTCAGATTTGAATCATCTAATAAAAAGCTTTTAAAGTATAAAAAAATCCTCAATTTTGAGATGTCCGAGAAGCATGGAAGTTGCTTTTGTGTTAGTGCTGGCAAGGTTAGCATTGAAAGGTGCACTGCTTTTAAGTATATGATGCAGCACTCAACATTTTCTGAAATACATCACAAATTTTCATATTTTTTTTATGGAAGAGGACTCTTGTTGTGTTTGTTTAACTTCTAAATGTTATCCCTCATTTATGGAAAGTATGGTTATTTCGTTAAGAGAAAAAAATTTAAACCATCAAAATTGTCTTTTTTTAAAACAAAATACTGCTTAAGAAACAGGAAACAGATGATTGTAAGACTTTTGAGTGCACATCTGAATGATCACTGAATTGCATATATAATGGGTTTTCCTTGTAGTTTATAAATTCACTTTTTGATATAAACTTTAGAAATAGAAATATTACAAATTCATTAACTTACAAATTAACTCGTAATTAAAGTTAAGGCTTATGTCTAAGTTATTAATCTAAAGTTGTTCATAGTTCTGCATCAAGTAGGAAGTTGGTCTAGGTCCTTTCTGTCGAGCTTTTTTGATTCCATAAGTTTAACGGACGGACTAATTCTCTGCTATTTCAGGACATTGAGGTATATTTACGGGTGCCTGCAAAAGTCTGTTCAAAACAAGTGGCCAGCTAATACCACTATGAGAACCAGAGTTGTTAGGTAAGTTACTTGCCAACCTTATTCTGAAAATAATCCTTTCAAGCCTTGTTAAAGACATCCTGCAATGTGCTTAGCTGTGTTTCTTTCAGTGACAGAACTGTGTCTGCTTGCATAGCTTACAACAGTATTTAAGATTATCATGGTATTGAGGCACGATATCCCAGTTAATGATTATGAGCTTGCTAGATTTTTGGTCATGTCCTTAGAGCCTTGCCAGAATAAAATGATGTAGTTTAGAGGTCAGTATAGCTTTACTTCATGGTTTTAACTTCAGATTTACTGTGCTCCCATCCAGTCATGTTGAAACATTCCAGAGCTCCTATGAAAATAGAGGAGGTTACTTGAACCTGGCTCTTCTGAACTCACACCAGCATCAACTCCAGTCTGCATTATTAAGCCAATGCAACACACATTCTTACTTGTTCATTGCCAAGGCAGGCCAAATAAATATCTTTGACAAAAGTGTGATTTTGACACTTTTTCTAAACATGGTAGGGGTTTTAGGGGTGTCAGGGCCACAGCTTCCCTTTTTGTGGTATTAGGCAATTGAATGATTGGCAGGGGTTAATCTCCCATGGAAGGATCTTTTGAGAGGATTTGTCTTTGGCTTATAGTTATCATTTTGACACCAGAAACCTTCTGTGTTCCATACTGCTAAGGGGCATTACCTTCAAATGGAGACTGCTCTTACTGTGAGACCCGCTTGTACTTTGAGGGGATAAGCTGCTGGAAGGCTGTAAAGCTCAGCAGTGAATTCCGTATCTTTCTGTTCCTCCTCAGCAACAAAGAGGACCATGTGACTTCCTTATTGGACACACAGCTCACATTCAGGATATTTCCAGATGTCTCCACTGGATGCTAAAAATACTGGATCACTTGCTGTGGTGCTCTGGGTAGTTTAGTGGATACTAGTGATTTCTCTCTAGAGTACAGAGTTTCACAGCCTTTGGTGATTTTATTACCTCTTGTTGCACTATTTCTGGATTAAGAATGATTGAATATTCAGATGCAGATTAACGGTTTTTTGATGTCTGAGTATCTTCCCTACTGTATCAGTCAGAAGGTGCTGATGTTTCTCTCTGGTTGTAAAATCCCCTTGTAGATATTTGCTCATTCTTAATTTAGGCATGTTGACAAAGGTAGGAAGCACCAAATACTCCTTATCTGCAGAGTCCCTGCTAAACTGATACCTTGCTGGCCTTCAGCTTTGGGCACTTCAGAAGAGGAATTGGTGTATATGACATGACTTCAAAATTAATTACTTGCTCATAGCTTTAGATTCACGCTATAGAAAATATTTTAGCTTAACCTGTGATCAAGAACTGTTTTCTTACTAGTCCACGAGTTTTTTCTTAGAGATAAAAGAAACATCTGTAACAGAATATACTAGGTGTCTTTGAGCATAAGCATACAGAAGGTGCATTAACCTCACTACTATGTTTGTCATTTTCAAGTACTGTGAACATTTCCATCCCTGTGTACTTAGGAACAGACAAGGTAGTGTAAGGTCCCCTTCCTCCTTTTATAAGCTCTGGTATTGCTGCAGTGAAAACCAGTCTGCTGGTGGTCCAAGGACAAAATTACCAGTGTGATAGATTGACTTGGTTGCTCTCTGTTACTTCACTGTGCAGCAATTAGCTCAGTTGTAACCTGAATGGATGGGTTTTACTTTTGCTATTAACAGAAAGTTAGATTTTTCTCATGCTGCTGAAGGCTATCTGGCTTTCTGTTGAACGAACTCCTAGTTCTCCTGTTAAAACAGAGCACTTTTTTTCCCAGCTTTCTAGATGGCAGCAATTATTTAATGCAGGAAAGTAGCAAATACCTTATTATTTTTTCTACTGGAGTATACTCCATCAGGATATGGACCTGCTTAAGCTGACCTAAGGCTGTATTCTGCCAAAAGAGAGGTTCCCTTTGCCTGCCCACTCCACATCATTATGATGGCTTGGGCAGGGGGTGGCTGTGGGATGGATGACTTGTACTAAGCAGACAGTAGAGAACTTTTGGGAGGTCAGAGGGGGGCTCCTCCTTTTTGAAGCCAGCATGATCTGGGATTGGCTTTGTTAGCACTTCACAATTAAGTTCCTCCCACATGATTTCAAGAGTTCAGATTTATTGGGAAATCAGTGGGCCCGTTTTTTCAGCTTTCATCGTAGTTCACAGAACCATAGCATGATGATCTTATTTTGTTAGTATTTTCACAGAGCACAGGCTGGTTGCTTGGTGTTTGACTCAGCAAGATTCCATGCTAACTTGAATCCTTGAGGACTACACAATTTTGCATTAATTCTCTAATGCTGTTGAACAAAATACAATTTTGTTTCCATTTCAGTGGCTTTGTTTTTCTTCGACTGATTTGTCCTGCTATCCTGAACCCAAGGATGTTTAATATCATCTCAGGTGACTATATGTTTCAGATGGAATCCATACTTTATACAGCAGGAAGCATGAATTCACTGTAATGTCTAATGTAGCAAAAGGTGAAGGGTTTTGAATACTGTGTTCAAAGTCAAGTCATCTGTGTCTCTTGGCTTACTTTTCCTTAAGGCAACCAGCATATGCTTTTCACCCTTAAAGGTTTCATTGTGGTTACCTGCAATGTAGTTTTAAAGTCCAGAAAAACACGCATTGTGATATTTAATAATAAAATTTTGAGTTAAAGTCTAGCATTGTTTAATGTATTTTAGCAGTGTGAAAAATGTAGTTATGGGATCTTCAGATGTCACTTTCAATACAGTGCGCTGCCAAAGTTAATGGGCGAATTCAATTGTGTTTCTGAAATGAGCAAGATTCATAAAGTTGATACGTGCCTGCAGAGCTTGGAATACAGTTGTGCACCTAGAAAATTATTCTTGAACAGCTTGTTTGAACATCCTGCTTACATGGCCTGCAGCTACTGAAGAGGTCTTTTGACTCATTAAATACTGTCAATCTCAAATACAGACTCTTGATGAGAGAGGGATATTCAGAAAGGGAGAAAAACAGGAGGAAATACAGAAGAAAATAAAAAAATCTGGTTCAGAAAAGCTTTTTTTTCTTTATTCATAGACAGTTTTTAAGACATTGCATGTTTTCTATCATCAGACTTTACACTGTACTAAATGAAAGGACTGTGTTGAACAGAAAGTTCCTTTCTCTCAAATGGTAATCATTTCTGTACATGCTTTGGACAAAGCATTTGAGAAACACGGCCTGGAAACAAGTGATCTTTTCTTCAATATTTTATTATCTTCAGATAGTTTGCAAGCTAGGTACCTCCTAATCTGATTTGCACTATGTCTGCAGGTGTAAAAAGTTCAGATTATGTTTTTGTGATATTACTAAAGCAACATGTTTTATTTCATCAAGTATCACCTTTCATATGATGTTACGATATTAAAATTAGGTTACATTTTTATAGTATTAAAGATACAAATTGGAGAAGTTTATTTTCATGTGACTGCTGTTATTTTTAAATCAAATAGTCAGTGACTCTCTACTTTGCATTCCTGCCAGACTCTCCTTCCCCCACTGCTGCAAGAACACTGACGCTGGTCGCCAAGTCTGTGCAGAACTTAGCAAATCTGGTTGAATTTGGAGCTAAGGTGAATATAATTTACACAAAGAGGACAACCTACAACTATATTTCCAGTACATTTTTTACCTGTACCTGTGTAACACATGCAACAATCTGGTGCTATTTTCTTACGCAGAACTTCTGACTCTTCCTCTACCCCTTCTGTCATTTCTTGAACTGGTGTTTTTCTGTGGAAAAACACTTCAAAACTCTGTTTCTACTCACTGTCATACTGATAGACATAATTAATGCCGTAAATCGGTGTATGTACTGCACTAAAAAGCCCAACCTTTCAATAAAGTTTCTATTACAGCACTAAGAGAATGCCAGCAGTAACTGGTCTGTGTCAGTTCCCAGGCTGAAACATTGCTAAAATTAAATCTGTTGACATAAGTATAATGAGCATGACTTCAGGCTGGCATTATAAAGGTATTTCTCTGACACACACAACCTGGACTGTAAGAGTTAATGAAAAAACAGGAAAGAGACTTATTTCTGATCATACCTCTAAAAGTAGAGCTTCTGTTCATTGCAGCCAGATACTGAGAGTAACTCATTGTAGTGCAAATTCATATCAGTATGGACGTGTAAGAAAAATTCTGAATCAGAGAGTCTCAATCTTCCAAATACGAGAACATACTGAATTCTGTAGTCTTTTGATTGGCTACACACCGGACATCAGAAATTCACTTGAAAAAGGGTACCAGTGTTCCAATTTACATACTTGTTTAGCAGTGTCATTTGCCTGACTGCACTGTGTTCACTTCAGGTGTTACAATTATCTTGGCATTGATTTGTTAATGAATGAATGTTCTTTGAAATTATCAGGAGCCGTATATGGAAGGGGTAAATCCATTCATCAAAAGCAACAAACATCGCATGATCATGTTCTTGGATGAACTTGGGGTAAGTAGTTAAAAAAAATACTTACTGAAGTTATATAGCAACATTACAAATTAAAATTTTTTACACTTCAAGTAGTTCGAAAATGCATCAACTCCTGCACAATTTTGATTGCTTGTCACTGAATGGATTTTTTATGCATGTTTAGAAACTGCAGATTGGTGATCTGTCATATGAAGTTAAACCATCAATGTATCTTAGACTTGATTAATTTAGTGCCTCTGTAAGTGCAACAAGCCCAAAACAGACTTTATAGCTATAAGATTAGAAATTTTGGCTGACAATACAAACCTTTAAAAACATGTTTTAAACCAGAAATTTTTATGTATAAGTTATCACATGGTTTTGACCAGAGATGTAAATTAATTTTTGGTTTAAAAAACACTAGGTTGAATTTTGGTTAGCATTGCCAAAAGTGTCACTGCATGTATTCTGTATGTTGTGGTTTGAAAGTGAACTGCAGTCACTGTATTCTTTTAACTGTGACTGTTTTGTGATACTTATCTAACAGAAGTTAGGTCCTCATATGTATCTACTTTAAAGTCAATAATTCATTTTAAAAACCAAGATGAAAAAAATGTGTCAAGCATTCTGAATTAATACCTTAAAAGTGACCTAGAAGACATCCGAGAATATTTTGATCACATGTAAAAGTGAATGTGGCATTTGGGTAGGTTCCGTATGTCATCTTTTTCTGGTTAAATTGCAACTTCTGCATATTATGATACATCAGTTTTTTTTAAAGGATGGATTTTGCATGTTTTAATTGCAGCATTATTGGTTTGTGACCAGTTTAGTGAGTTACTTGATAGACACAGATTTTCCTGAATTTTGTTGCTGCTGTTCTCTCATTTAGATAAACCCAGAAAGCTCCTAGTGCACAGATTTGCCCCTCATTTAGAGGAAGTGTTTGAGTCTCCATATGCTTTCTGGTAGCTTTCTGGTCAGCTCAGCAGTAATACAGCAATACCAGATCTTGTAATAAGAACCCTACTAGCAGCAGAAATTGCAGTATGCTCAAAAAACACATGCCTGTGGAGAGGAGGAAACAGATAACACACAATAGAAAGATGGACTGGAGACTTTGCCAAGACCAAAATTGGTCTTGGCATCCTAAATCTGCTGTCTTCTGTTTTGTCGAAGAACGTTCCTGAGCTCCCAGACACTACAGAGCACTCCCGGACTGACCTGTCCCGTGACCTGGCAGCCCTGCACGAGATCTGCGTGGCACACTCGGACGAGCTCCGGACACTCAGCAACGAGCGAGGCGTGATGCAGGTAACACAAGGGTTAGCGAGCACTGCACCGGTACAGTGGCACCTCCTGAGTTACTGCTCAATACTGGGATCCTTCTGTAGTATTTCTGTAGCAATGTGACTGATAAACATTTTAAAATACTTGCCTTTCACCAGGAGGTGATCAAGCTGTGAAGGTAAATACTTAGTTCATAGTTGTGTTTCTTCTTGCAACAAAGCCACATAGGGCTAGTTCTGACTTTCCAGAGGAAGTCTTAGTTTCCAGATGAAACCTTAGACCTACAAAATTACTTTCTCCTGAGAGGCTCCTGAGGGTCATTAGTTTTGAGATCTTGTTTCTTTTTTTTCAGTTGAGAACTAGATTTGCTTTCCTTAGCTTTCTATTAATACCTCATTTATCATTGCTAGGTTGCCAGTACAGCTGTTAACTTGGCAAACTCTGCTAGCAAACCCCAGCAGTGTGTTAGCTGTATGCTTTCTCTGCCCCCCTGTTAAACCATGAAGTAGCAAGAAGAGCCATGGGAGGGGAAGCAAAGTTCATACTGCTGCTTTAGACTTCTCTTACTGATTAGTGAATCAGATGTTGCTTTTTTTTTTTTTTAATATATTTAAATTACTTAGTCTCACAGATCTGATGGGCTGATGCTGAAAATGCTGCTCAGGGAGGGCAGTTCTGTTTCCAGTAGCTAATTGTGGTTTTACTCTCTCTCTCTACAGCATGTTCTTAAGAAGCTTTTGGCCATTACTGAACTGCTACAACAAAAACAAAATCAGTATTCAGTGTCTAACAACATCAGGTAGCAGCCCTCTACCTGAACTCTGCATGGATCCCGCATGCCCAACATGGCAACTCAAACCAGTATCACTTTCTTCTTGCTCTTGCCAAAAATAGCACACCCTGTCACATTCCCAGTGATGTGTGAACTATGCAAAAAAGAAAACAAAGATTCTGTTAGTGAATGATTGAACCAGCAGCTCTTTAAACTGTCTGTGCAGGATATTTGCACTTTTTTCCACTTGGAAACAGTTTTCACAACCTCTGAGCCTTGGTGTACAGTTCACCTTCCGCAGTGAAAATGCTGTGACTGTGTCTTGGACTTTGAAAATTATTTTCAGCACCTCTGATTGCCAAAGTTTTTGCTGTCTGGTTGGAAAACAATTATCAACTGACATGAGAAGAAATGTGTTGTTCTGACAACCACCTATAACTGGATAACATTTCTTACTGTAATTTCTGACTGGTTACAATAATTATGACTTTTGACTGTTTCAACCACTTTTAACTTGTATTTACAGTTTCCAGAATTTGATGTTATGGTAGGAACAATCTTTACTGTACACTTTTTATACCATGCTGTTTCTCTTGCTGGAATTATGTTGAAAGAGAATATGCAGAATGGGTCTTGTCAGCTTTATTTTTTTGATGTGCCACTGATTCAGTCTGAATAGTTCTTCCATCAAGAACTGTATATCCAGATAAATCACAATGCTTTTGTAAAATGTTTACAACAGTAAATAATTTGAATTCAGTAAATTTATTGATCATTGTATCAGACATGCATGCGTTCATTAAACCATTTTATAAAATAGGTATTGTTTGGTCTTTTGTGTACTGTAAGTCTAGCATAAATATTATTTTTATAAGTGAAAAATAAGTTTTTAAAATAAATCAAGCTGCATATCACCTCTATGAAAACTTGCTAACTTTGGCTGCTGTGGAAATTTTTTAGTGTCTGCACAATGTGGTGTACTTTAAAATGCTCACACTGTGTCACTTTTCCAGCATGAATCCTCAGAACAGCACTACCTTGCCCATACACCTTTTTACATCACAACATGAGAAAGTAGATTTTAAACACCTTGGATAGGTTCAGATTTAATAAAAGGACGACATTCTTCCCTGTGAGTGTGGTGATGCAGTGGCATGCTGTCAGAGAAGCTGGGGCTGCCCTATCCATGGAAGCCTTCAAGGCCAGGTTGGATGGGGCTTGGAGCAACCTGATCTAGTGGAAGGTGTCCCTGCCCCTGGCATTGCCACAAACTGTTCAAAAAAAAAGAGAAGTAAAATGTGCTGTTGATTCAGATGGTATCTGCAGCATGTGTTACTCTTCTGGAAAATGATCTAATAATAGGGAATAAAAGGATGCTGAGATTCACTAACAAGACTAATGAGATAATCACTTAACTGATTTTTATCATATGAGCACTGTTGTTATACCATTAGAACACCCAGACTGCTTCTCCTGTCTCTCAGAGCTGCTTTTTCAATTCACTGTCATGTGAAATCACAATTTTACTTCTGAGTCTCTGCTGTAGTATTATAGTGGCTCTTGGTGTGCTGCCCTGGTCTGCAGCTGGAACAGCTCCCTGGAAGGCAGATCCCAGTGCTGCAGGTGAGAACTCTGAAGTGTTCCACGTACAGCACTCACCAGGCACAGGTGAAGCTCTCCATAGTGACAACACACCTGTTTGCAAGACCTCAGTACTACAGAAGTCTCTTTTTAGATTGTCCCATAACCCTGTCAAGTCTGTATCAAACTGCATCTCAGATGAGTAAATAATTAACAATCTCTCATGCTGCCCTACTTAGATCTTTAACAGAGAGTATAAAATGGATTATTTTGTGGATTGAGGTGGCTGGATGTAGGCACTATAACATGGTGGAAATACAAACTCTGGAGCACAGAGGTGCCTGGCTAATCTACCTGTTAAATACAAAATGCAGCAAAAAGAATGAAACTGGACAATGCAGCTGCATTTAGGTGTGTATTATAGAACTGTTTATGTTTGAATAAGGTTTAGGAAAAGGAAATAAATTAGTGTCTGCCATGCTCTAACTCTACACTTCACCTGCAGCAAACTGTTCCCAAACCAGAAACAAGTGCTGATTTCTAAAAGCAAGTATTTCTTGCTAATGTTCGACCTATCATGGATGAGGGTTTAATGGAACAACTAATTCTTTTAGCCAAATAAGAAGTTTTATTGTTAAGGTAAAAACTAACAACATAAAAGCCATACACAGAACAAGGATCTTGTAGCAGACAGGGTCACATCTGATACCAAACCAATTCCTGGAGTGGTAGGAGTCCATCTTCCTTCAGGGTAAGGCCGAGTCCACCAGATCGTCATCTGTCCACTCTTCCTAATGGAAGGGAAAAACACAAGATCTTGAGCAATGTGTGCATGTAATGTGCTGTGTTCTTTATGGTCAGGCTTTAAGAACTTTCAGAAGGATTCCATGAAGGGAGGAAAGACTAAAAAAATATTTTAACTTGTGGCAAGTCAGCCCTTTAACCTTACACCTAGTTATCTATACCTACTCTGACAGTCATGGAAACAGCCTCTTTTAGCACCAGTCTAAGGTTTATTCTGGACAATTATGTAGAGATTTCCACAACAGCACATACTGCAACCTTTTACTAATATTTTGTGCTTTTGATGGCTTCATCACCTTGGAAGCTGTGCTCAAGCATCACCTTATATGTTTCTTCTATCATTTCAAACTAAGGAGCTCTCCATATCAGTTCTGGCCTTGCTACTGACACTAACCTTCAGCTGCAAACAGTTAAGTCATTTGAAACAGCTTAGAAATGGATTAGAACTGACTGTGCACTTGTATACTAGAGTCTAACATCAGCTAACCTACAGGATTAACAAAGCCTCCGGGTTGGAGCAGTTTTTGCATACACTATATCCTTTCCAAACGTTAAGCAAACTTTCTCTTTTATGTCCTGGGCCTGCTTGGATCTGCTCTTGCATGTCACAGTTACTCAGAACTGAAACGACACTAAGCAGAAACCCTTGGCAGTTCAGATACATCAGTAATGAAAAGTCCTCAGTTTAGGACCTGTTGGAACTGTGCAAGAGCCCATCATGAAATGCTGTAGGCTATGTGAATTTATCCAATCATGTTATTCCTTTGGAAAAAGAATTATGAATTAAGAAGAAGCTCCGAAAATGAAAACTGCCTCAAACCACAGCAGCATAACTAATGCAATTAAACTGGGGCAGGGAACAAGAGAGATCTCCAGAGCTCATTTGGAGCTGTTCTCGTAAGTCACTAAAGATCAGAAAGTACAAAGTTTTCAAAGTACCTGTTTTACCAACTTGCCTGTTTCGATATGCTTTTTAAGACAGGCATTTGGGGTAAACACTAGTCCAAGTTTTTACAGCATTAAATAGTTATATTCAGGATTTCACATTTTGTTAGAACATACTTTCAAATGCTGATTTTATTATAAACTTGTTTAAATAATTTTTTTGATTCTAGTTTGACATTACAGCATCAACTTATGATAATCTATAATAGCAAGACTCCCTGAATTGTAGAAAGACACAAGTATTGCATTTTATCCGACAACCACATTTTTCTAAAAGCCTTATTTGGAGTGTCTGACTATCAGGATGTAATGTCCTTAGTAACAGGGCATCCAGTTAAACAGGGTTCTTCATCCCTGCTAGAATGGACTCTCTAGAGCTTCCAGTCAGTGTCACAGACAATACCTCTGGAAGGACTACCTTAATTCTGTTTTCATTTGTTAAGTCACCCTCATCAGTTTATCTCCACCTTCTTTATACTTGATCTTATAACCCGAAGTACTAGCTATCCATCACGCAAGCCTTGCTTGCAAACTGGCTGATGCAGAAATTTAGTCCAGCACCTGACTTCTGCTTTGGGCAAGAAGTCAAATAAAGTAAATAAAAACTTTCAGAGAACAAGAAACAGCAGGAAGGATGGCCTGCATGTTCTTCCCCCTCCCCACAAAAGACAGGTGTTTAAGAACACTTCAAGCACAGGCTAGTAGAAAATCTGGCTCATTAAAAAAAAAAAAAAAAAAAGGATTGAAAAAGATTCAGTTTGAGTTACAAAAGAATACTACAGATACACTACTGCATAAGTTTATCTCGGTAGCTGTGTCACTTTTGTCCTGGCAGTTGGAGTGGAAAAACAAGTACAGTAAGTTTACTGACCTCATCCATTTTAGATTTCTTTGAAACATATTCATCATCTTCATAACCTTTCCTCTTCTTCCTAAACCAGACGAGAAGTGAAATATTCATGTATAAGTTACTCTCTTTATTCGACCACAAGATTAGATTACGGACATATTTGCCACATGAAAAACTACCAAAGCCTCAACAAGCAGCTTGCTGGAAGTTCAGTGTGTACTGAAGTGAAAAGGCCAGAAAAATAAAATCAGCTAATTATTTGCCCTCTACATAAATCTTAAGAAAAGATTAACCCTTCACACAATTCTTGCTTTAATCACGGGCTTTTAAAGGCCTTAGTTCTCACTGCATACATCATCAAGTGGCCAGACCTTAGAAGCCACCCAGGATTCGAGTTTTGTGTAACAAAACAATCAGCCTGCAGTGCAAATCAGCACAACAGACTGCATTTATGTATTAGTGAAAGCACTGCATTGAGTCTTGGTTCTCGGCTTCCAGTGGACACTTAGAGCAAGCATGTGAACATTGTGTGCATATTTAGGGGTGTTCATTTTCAATCATTCACACAGGTAAGAAAAAACTAATGTTCCTATACCAATAAAAAAGGCCAAACTTTTAACACATCAGATAAATACTTACGCGTTTGTGTTAAATGCAAGCTCCAAGCTGTGACACTTCTCCAATTTCTGTTTTAGAGCAGCAACCTCTTCAGGCCTCGGCAGTTCGTATTTCTTTATGAGATTTTTCATGCCTACAATGGCAACAACACAACTCTAAGCACATAAATAAGTTCTGCTCTGTCTTGCTGTGTTGGGTCCACATGTCAACGTGTAGGTAGTGGGGGAGGCTACAGGGGTGGCTTCTGTGAGCAGCTGCTGGAAGCTTCCCCCATGTCCAACAGAGCCAATGCCAGCCGGTGCCAAGACGTACCTACAACTGGCCAAGGCTGAGCCCATCAACAATGGGATAACAGACTGAAGGAGGAGCAAAAAACCCCCACCTGTGCAACAGTAAGTGCTCCTGGAAGGAGGAGTGAGACGATGTGAGAAGAACAGCCCTGCAGACACCAGGGTCAGTGGGAAATGGGGAGAGGAGGTGCTGCAGGCACCAGAACAGAGATTTCCCTGCAGCTCCTGATGAAGAGCACAGTGAAGCAGCTGTGCCCCTGCAGCTTCTGGAAGTCAACCAAGTGTGGAGATCCACCTGCAGCCTGTGCAGAAGTGTCAGAAACAATATGAGACAAGCTGACTACAGTCCTGTGCTGGAGGGAGAGAATTCAGGAGTGAAGCCAAGCCCTGGAAGAAGCGAGTGGTGAGGGAAAGGTCTTTCAAGACTTGGCTTTTATTTCTCATTACCCTGCTCTGATTTGATTGGCAATTAATGACATTAATTTCCTCCAGTTTTGTCTGTTTTGCCCGTACCAATGACTGGTGTGACCTCTCCTTGCCCTTATCTCAGCCCACAAGGTTTTTATTGTATTTTCTCTCCCCTGCCCTGCTATGGAGGTCAGTGACAGAGTGGCTTTGGTGGGCACCTGGTGTCCAGCTGGGGTCAGCCCATGACACCTGTGAATTACACAAGCTTATCAACCAGCACCATGGCTGCTATTATTGCTTATCCATCATCATCAGGCTTGAGCCAACAGTTTATCCTTCCCTCATTATAACTCCACTGGAAACAAGTCATTAGCATCACTTCACTCTGGATTTCCTCAAGGTAAACTGTAATAATGTAGAGTTCCTATTACTCTGCTAAGAAGCTTCAAAATACACAGGGTTTTTCTGCATTTAGCACTGTACCTCTGTCTTAAAAAAAGGACTGGTTTCAGTCTTGTTAATAATACAAGTTAAATTGACTGCTACCCTTCAAGAAAGACTTTTTGTCTACCAACACTCTGTAAAAGTCATTTACAAACGCTTCCAAAATTTCCTTCCAACCATCACGTTTACAGAAGAGCTACCTTTGGGCTAAAGCTACCTTCCAGAATAACACAAAAGAAGGGTAAGTGATTCCAGTGTTCCCTTTGATCTCAACAATGGAAAGATGAAGACTTTTTTTTTGTTAGAAGAGAAAGGGAAAGGCATTTTAAGTCTTATAAATTCAATTTAAATTGCATTTGTAGACCCTGGTGACTTAGATGGCACATTCACTACTCAAGTCAGCCTTGCCAAAGAATGCAGTTTTAATGCTGCCACTCTCATTTTAGATGCATGAAATAGCTTAAAGCATCAAATAACTGACTACTTACTAGGAATTTCATATCCCAGCATTTTCACTTAATTAAAAAAAGAATAATAATCTGCATTCCCTATTAGCATAGCGAAACCATGGCAGTATTCTTGATATTTGCAAAATATATATATATATACATACACACACACATACACATCTTTTTAAACATCTTCATAGCTGCAAACAGAAGAGCAGTAGAAATCCTGGGGTATCACTTTGGCTGACATAAGGCACCCTCTAGTGGTAGCAGTAGGTATGTGCAAGCTTTACCTGAAGCTGCGGATTTTAAAACACAGTGACTTGGAAAGCCATTTAATCCTGTCTTGATTCAGCTGCTAGGACTAACTGACTCTAGGTCTTATGTTCTGAAAGCATCAAGTAGGCTCCTTCCCTTTTTCATCTGTTAAATTTGTTTCATTTGTTCATTGTGTCTCAGTGGTTTCTCCCCGTCCATCCACACGGTGGGTAATTTATTCCACTTTCCATGTTTTACTGATCCTATGCATGCCCTGAGGTGAAGAAAATCATTTAAAGCACACTCTTCTGCCCAAAGCTTTTGTCATTTGGAAAAAGATGTTTCTTCCTTCTTTAGAGATTATCATATGTTCAAATGTTTACTTACATTTCATGTCATCTAGTAGTCTTGATAAAGTTGATCTGTTTTCTTTCAGCATAAGACTTTCTGATAAATAGCTGCAAAGAGACATGGAAGAATAAATTCCCAAAGGTCATAATTATCTGTGGCAGTTACTATCCATTAATAAAAGGTGTATTATTTACATTTGCTAGAGCTTTATGATTACACAAAGTAAGAACACTTTGGTTATGTAACTTCTATGAAGTGACAAAAAAGAAAGAGCTGCAAGAGCTTGAAAACAGTATTCCTCCCAGCCATGTGGACAACTGAAGTTCCAACACTGCAGAATTCAACATTTCTGAGTAAGTCTCCCAGGGCTAAGATAAATTACATTTAAGATTCCATGACAAGACCACACTACTGTACAGGAGATATCCATAGGACAAACCAAAACTACAGAAGAGTAGTTTTAAGACTGGCCCACAGAAAACAGAGCTTGCAAGACAGGCCTGCTTCTTTTGGCAGCTGAAAGCCATTCCTAAATGCTGTCTAAGAGCCTGTGGGTTCCTTCTTCTTCCCACTTTCTATTAGTAAGAACACCAGTACATGCACACTGCCTGGGTAAAACCCAACACATATGAGCAACGCCCCTCACCAAGACCCACAACAAGCAAGTAGTTTTAGCCCTTCCATCACAGGAGAGAGAGGTTTTCAGATCCCTCCGTGTTCTGTCCCACCCCTGTAAGTGCAACTGCTCACAGGTCCACACACTCAGCATTTGCTTCTCTCATGTCCAGCAGCAAAAACTCACATAAAGCAATAACAAGGCTGTAACAACTGCACGGTGCAGACAGGTGACAAGGACAGGAGTTCTTCCTGAACATGCAAACAACTTCAGATACCTCATTTCCCAAGATATCTGCAGATTATTTTAGTACCTTTTGCAAGCAAGCTTTTCTGAATTTTGGCACAAGCAGTACAGAATATTATCTAGGAATGAGATCAAGTTTCAGATTAAAGTAAGCACCTGAATGTTTTTACATAATTCTGAAAGTGAACCCTGTAGAGAACTATTTCTTTTTGAAAAAGGGAGCTCTGAGATACGTTTAGAGCATGGGAGGGAGAGTTTGATTTAAAAGAACTGTTTGCTTGTGTTACACTCCAGATGCAAAATGCTCACAGGCAGTGGCACGTCATTAAAACATGCCAAGTACAGCTCCTTACAGGAACCACCCCAGCTGTTTTTCTGAAGAAAAGCAGATGTTTTGTCCCTGAGAGCACCAAACGAACTACACATCTCAGCAAAGGTACCAAAGTATTTGATGATACCTCTGCAAACACCTGGGTCTAGGGCACAACAAGGAAAGAAAGGACTAATTTGAAACAGCACCTTAGGATTAGTTCATTTCCATGGAAACTGAAGTTGTACCAGACAAACACAGCACTTAAGTTTCAGCATGCCTAGCAGCCTTCACTTCAGTGTAGTTTCAGTTGACTCTGGAACTTTAAAAATCTTACTTTTTTCTTTAAGTGATTCTTAGATGTTTCATACTCTCTTTCTACTGTATTTCCACTTTCTTCACGGTAATCTGCAAGATGAGTCTGAAAATCCTATGCTGTTATAACTGATGCAAAGTCCTCAGGCTTCTTTTTTATCTTCTTCCAAAGGAATATAAAAACCAGACACCAACTAATTGCATTTATCACCTATTCGTTGAAAATGAAACAAACAAACAGTACCACTACAATTCTGAAACATACCTAAAGAACATACCATGTTAACAATCAGTAAATACACAATTCTACTAATTAAGAATGTGTAGGACCAAAATAATTTTATACGAGAAGCAGACTGCTTAAACCGTGTCTATACAGAGAAAATACTACCTTTCCATGTTAATTCCTGCTCTTGAGCCACTAGATAATATAGCAGTGAGAGCTATCTGTGAGGGAGTAAAAAGCAGATATGCATCTGTCAGAGCCACTCGATTGAGGAAGTCATCAGCTGTTTTCCTCAAAACTTCAGGATTTTCCAGCACTGGATAGCGAGTCTAAAAAGCAAATATTTAGCAAAGTAAGTAACTGGATCTTTTAAGACCACAGGTACAAAAGGAAACAAAGTTTTCTAACAGAACGTATGACAGACTTGTATTACTTTACAACAGACAGCATGTAGAACATCAAACAGTCTTACCTTTAAATCGATTAGAAATCCCTCAAATGGCCTATATGGATTGTGGACGATGAGATGGAAGTTCAGTTGCTGAATAAGCAGAAGTTCATATTCCAGTATTTGTTCAAGAGCTTTTTCCTGTCCAAGAGGGCTTTCTCGAAGGTTACCAACAAACTGTGCACTGGATACATTAAATTCATCTACTTTACAGGCCAAAAATGCACATGTGAGCCTTGAGGACGGAAAAAAAAACCAGAAAAGCAAACAATTGACATATGCAGCATACGTTTTTCTATCAAGAGTTCTGTTCAGAAAATTTGTATCTTCAAAACAATGTTCTGAGCACAACAAACTTTTCCAAACAGAAAGTGAAACAGACCATATTTTGTCTTTACTCCTATTTAAGCTTTCAGATTTCCATTCTTGTTTTTTTTCCCAGGTCTTTGCAAATAAAAAGATTATACCTTCAATGTTCCACTTGACAGAATAACTGAAGAAGTCTTGATAACTCACATAATTATCCGAGGATGATACTCCATCACTGAGTTGTTGAGGTAAAAGCGTTTGAAATACATGCAAGCTGTTCCCTAAATTGAAAAAAAAATGGGGAGGAAAGAAATACAAATGGATAAGAAAAAAGAAAAATAAATACATTTTAAATAACACACATCCGACAAGTCTGAATATATACTACACACATACAAAATTCACTAAGGCACCAAGACACACACAAAGCCATGCCATTAAATATTTCAAAGTCCACATTTATGCCTGAAAGAGCCTTACAACATGACAGCCTTACAAAACCTTTTCCTCTATTTTTTGACATGTTCTGGAAGACAGTGCTCTAAAAGCCTATATGAGAAAAAAATGGTTTTTGAACAAAATTTAAAAACCAAAGACTGAAAAAAAATTATCCTGAAAGTTGTGAGCAATCCCAAACATTTGACTTCTCAGATCAGTAAATTATGCAACATGTTTATTGGCACATAAGGAGGTGTTTTCGAAAACCTCTGCTTGACAAAGCTCTACAGGGGCCACTTCTCAGACCCAAGCTTGGCTTCACAGAACATGCCATGGCAGCTTCTGCCACCTTTTCAAAGGCATCCTCAAGTGGGGCACTCTTCACCAGACCCACCAGAAGCACGGAGGACTGCCAGAGCACCATACAAGCCATTCTTCTTCATGGCTCAGTGAAAGAGCAGCAGAATTTCACTCCCAGCTTCAGCTGTGTGTCTCCACTCCCTCCCTTCTGAAACACTCGTCTGCGTTCAACACAAGTCAGTTCAAGTTAATTTTCTTTTTCCTTTTTAGCTGAGTTTACTGCCAGTACAAATGCTTGATCCCGCTTATTCTTCACTCGAACAAGCACTAGTACTGGAGAAACACCTCAAGGACAGCCCAGATGTGGGTGTGCCTCCTTCAGTGAGGTTGCTTTACTGTATCATCATAGTTTTATTGTAAAATGGACCGTAACCATCAACCATCTAGCATTACTTTGTTTCTACTCTCTGCTAAAGGGTGCAAAACAGAACAGCTCAGTTACCCATGCAAGCCTAAGAGCCACAGGCAGATGATCGCGTTGAGAAATAACTCATTTTGAAACGCCTCGGGAAACAAACGAAAACCCAACTAACAAGCAAGCAAGCAAAGATAAAAAGTGGCCACAGAGTGCAGTGCTGGAAGGAAAACGCTCTCCGGCCAGCCGTGCCCGGAGGAGCCATCCGGGCGAGCGGCAGAGGAGAAGAACTCACCACCACGGACCGCGGCATCGCGGGCTTGAACACGGCGCAGAACTCCAGCAGCCGCTTCTCGTAGTACTTGCACAGGGCCAGCTCCTCGTGGGGCTCCAGCAGCACCGCCTCGCCCTGCGGCACCTGCGGAGGGACCGGGCCGTGGGGATGGGGGCACGGCGGGGTCTC
>WBMV01006287.1:1200175-1278422 GCA_013396655.1 Campylorhamphus procurvoides | reverse complement strand
CCCCCCTCCCTGTCCCACTCCCTCTCCCAGCCCCACTCCCACTCCCTGTCCCACTCCCGGCCCCACTCCCTGTCCCTCTCCCAGCCCCACTCCCACTCCCTGCCCCTCTCCGGCCCCTCTCCTGGCCCCACTCCCACTACCTATCCCACTCCCGGCCCCACTCCCACTACCNTGCCCTCCCCATCATGGCCGCCCCCCGCCCTCCCCATCATGGCCGCCCCGTCGCCCTCCCCATCATGGCCGTCCCTCTTGCCCTCCCCATCATGGCCGTCCCCATCATGGCTGTCCCGGCGCGGGCCGGGCCCGGAAGGGACTCCGAGGGACAGCGGGAGCTCAAAACAAATCAAATGGAAACAAAACCACGCACCAAGCAGGCGATAAACCTCTGCGGAACGGCAGCGGTTCAACATAACCCGGTCTGAGATCAAACCAGCCCTCAGTTTCAGTAACCACAGAGGCAAAAATACTGAGGTGGGTTTGTTGTGCATCTAATCACAACAGGTCCAATACAAATCGGTCAATTTACAGAGTAACAACGTGTCATTTAACATCCTTGCTCTTAGAATAAAAGAAAAAAAATAATAAATAAAAAGTAAATAAAAGACTAGAGTAAAAGAAGTGACAATTCCCAAATAGGACAACAGCACCACAGATGATAAAACAGGAGGGATTTTTTTCTTTTTAAGCCTCCACTCATTTTATATTTTTCACTTTTCAGAATCTGTACTTCAAAGGCATATGAGTTTTAAGGATACCAACCAACTACTGACATCACTGATTTTGGTCCTACATGAGCTTTGACTGGTGTCACGCATTATTAGTAATTATTAGTAATTCTCAGATTCCCTCTGGAAGTGAAGAAAGGCAGATTGAGGTAGTCCACTTGGAAGTGTACTCAGAAAACATTCGGGCAAACCTTTGGCAAATGACCAAGTTATGTGCAGAACCAAGAATTTACTCTTTCTAGTGCTTCTATTCTGCTTTTCTTGTTGGTTTGGTTCGGTTTTGTTTTTCATGGTAGCCCTTTTCATCTCTTTACCCAAAACACAATTTCAATATATTATCACCAAAGTGGTTAATACAGAAATACTGCAGTGTGAAATACAGAACTGTGTTGGGTGAAATATCCATAGGCAGCCATGAAATTAGAGATACAGTCTGAATTGGCATAAGTAGCTGTATGATTTATTAGTTGGGTGCTTCATTCAATCAAATGTAAATGTTTGCAGTCCGTCTTTTGTTCTGGTTGTAAACATGACATGTGCAGGGATATTTGTTCAGAATTATGCAAGTAGCAAGGTAACAGAGCAAACCTGATGAGCTAATAAAAGCAATCCAGTTGTCTAGGCATTTTAAAATATGCTTAGCCATTTTTGAGAAAAATTGCCTGAAAGTGTAAATAATATCCAGTGCCTAAATATGATAAACAGAGCATAATTTGCCTGCTTGTATCATGTGCCATGAAGGTATTCTTCCTGATGATTTTATGACAGCTGTGGCTGCTGTACATGTTCTTTTTTCCTCTATATGGGGAATACAGGGAACCAGAATCTCTTGGAACATCTAGAGGGGACTGAGAAGGACCGAGAAGGACACACACCACCTGAAAAGGGAAAAAAGGTGCCTAAAGCCCAGAGGCTTCCCCTGCAAAGTTTACTGTTGAAAATAAGCACTCACCAAATCATTCAACCTTGATGTTGGTAGTGTCCTTTTAAAGGAATATGGGAGGAAGAGTGTTGTGCACACAAGTTCACAGCCCTTCAGTTGAGTTGTCATAATACAGCTAAATTAACATAATTAATTTCATTATTTTATTGTTATGATTATTATAATTATTATTAAGCCTTACTGCAGATACTAACTAGCCTAAAACATGATACATTCAAAGAAGGAGTCAACCTTGTTGAGTGTTCTGGAGAGAATTAAAAGCTTTAGTGGGGAAAACACATCAATTTAGTAACACATGACATTCATAGTTGCTACATTTAATGCCAATGACGATTTATCAGTAGTCCTAAATTTAATGTTTTAAGTACTACTCTCACTTTTTGAATATATTAATATTGTAGGGAGTTCTTGATTATGCACTGTTTGGTTATCGATTGTCCTAATAATGAAACTAGTTGAAATCAGATTCTTACCTTTGTTGCTTGTGCTAAGTAGTACTTTATTGTGTTTGATCTCACTGATATCAGAGAGATTATTTCATCTGAAGAGCCTTACTCTCTATTCCCAAAATGTGTTTTTCCTTCCAAGCAGTACAAAAAATATATGCATATATAGCTATAATCCACTTATATTGAATATGCAGTACATGGACATAAACTTTAAGATTCTCAGCAGCTTCTTTATGCAGTTTGCCAGTGATTTTGACAGTTAAGACAATTACAATTTTTAAGTGTCTTACAAAAAGCTCATGATCATGAAAAGCCAAGATAGCACGTAAATAAATCTGAGATGCAATTTGAGGTACAGGTCTGGACCTGAATTGTGCTAGAATGTAGTGCTCAGAGCTGGGGCTTTGGTTCACTTTAACATAAAGGAAAAAGGTTTGTGCAGAGATAAGGTTTGATGCGAACTCCCCTAAATTTCAGGGTTATTTGCAGCTGGAGTTCTTTCTGAGACCTTACTACAAATTGCTATGTCATTGCACGGTGATTGGAAAGTTCAAGGGTGAGTTGCTTTTACTAAAGATCTGTCAGTCACATTGACTGTATGTACAGCCTGCAGAGATCCATGAGCTATCTCTCCTGTCCTAAGGCATAAAAATACAGAAAATTAAAATTACTTTGTATGATTATTTTATGTGCTTTTGGCCAGGGTATTCTAAGAAGCCTTTACACGTGAGTATCTCATATATGGAAGTGTGGTGTGCCAATCTCATCTTTTCTCCCATGTGAGTTTTTGCCCTCTGCTCTAAATGCCATAGATAATGGAGTTTGATGCTATACATCTGGTTCTGAATCTTTAGTACCTGATGGAATTGCAGCATGCCATGGCAACTGGGAACGTCTGAAAATTGAAAAATGGGTCTTAAACCATAATAAGAAGAGTTCTCTTTTTCCTGTGAAGAAGTTGCTGCTTTCACTGTGTTGTGGGACAAAGTGGGCTTAGAGACAGGGATAGGAATTCATCCCCTTCCTCTGGCATTATTACAGACGAAAGAGATTCTTTGTATCTTTAAATAAATGAGATAGAATTATATTGAGATGAGAAACTTCTCTGTGCTGACACTGGACCTAGGAGAATCAAAACTCCTTTTTTAAATTAATACAGTTTGGTGGTTTGTATTTTGTAGTTTGTGAAACCTACTCTTTTTACATAGTTCTTTATTACCTAGGTCACCTGTATGCTGTGTGGGAATTGCATAATTTCTATTCTGCTCTGTAGTCTTGTGGAAGTTCTTTGTTGGATTTATGGAAGTAGCTTTTCAAAGAGTTCAGTGTTGTATAACTGTATTTAGTTATGGGGTTTTTTCTTACACTTAAATTTCTTCACTGCATTACGTTTTACAAGACATTTTCTTTTTTGTCTGTAGGATATGGTGAAATGAAGGAACTGGATCTCTGTTAAACTAAAGTGTCTGAAATAACTATAATGTGAAGGAATCTGATGAAGGCTGACAAATGCTTTTATAGCTTCATTGTAAAGATATGAGAAAAAAATGAATGAAGAATTTGAAAAATAGATGCATCAAAATTGTCAGGCAAATTGGGTGATATGAAACCTCTTGTATAAAAGATGGTTCTGATCCATTACACAAAATACACTATTAAGTTATGCCCATCAGGGAGTAATTTTCTGACAGCTAAATAACTACTACCTGTGCATATAAGATTTCCTGACCTAACCAGTGACCTGAGAACATAGGAGGCTGCAAGAAATGGAATAGATCTTCCTTCTTGTTACCCAAAAAAGTCTTTCATGCTGGAAAGAGGGCTTGGATTGCAGAGGTGGCGTGACAGCCTTATGAAAATGCTTTTGCAAATCCTAAAATTGAACTATGCTGCCTCACGTTCATTGTCACCTTTTGTAAAGCAAAGCTCTTCTTTGGCTACACAGAGGAGGAGAAGTTTAGAGGGGCAAGCAGGGAAAAGGACTTCAGCATCTTGGACCATGACATTCCTAGAGAACCCGTGATATTCAATGAATATTGTGGAATAGATTCTCCTCAATCTAGAGTTGTCATAGGAAAGAAATCCTTATCAGTCCAAACAGAGTTGTGGAGAAAAAATATGATCAGAAATATAAATGGTTCCCTAAAGGATTTACAGTTTTCTTTTGGCCATGGGGAAAGAGATAAGTTGTCTGTGAATCTGCATGTCTGAAGGGCCCTGAATTGCTACCAGGGCATTCTGATGACCATTACATTAATTTCTTAAGTATTTTCTCTTCTTCTCAACATCAAATAATTAACAGTTTCAGAATTATTTCTACAAACATATACTATAAGTTCAGAAAAGACTGTGTTGAATGAGTTGTGCTATTTCTTCTTGAAAACAGGCCTAACATGATGTAGGAATACTTTGTGATGTGTGGAAAGCTGGCTTACCACTTGGCATTTCCTGTGCCTACTCTTGTTGTAATATTAAACCAGGAACAATGAACTTATTTTCATTATTGCAATAATAATTACATAATGACAAAATCGTAGATCAGTTTCTAAATCAATGCCTCATGCTTTAAGAGAGCATTCTTTCTCACCCCTTCCAGTATATCCTGAGAGCTCCTTACTTTCTTATTCCTTTCTCATAAAGTCATTGATCATGTTACTGATTTCCACGTGGGCACTGAGGTGATACTTTCGAGGTGGCCATCCAGCCACTTCTTCCTCCATCCATCAAACTCATCTCGTTCCAGTTTAGCTGGAAGAATAGTGTGGGGGACTGTGTCAACAGCCTCACAAAAGTCCAGGTACATGACGCCTGTAGCTTTTCCCTTTCTGCTGATGCTGTCATCCCTCTGTTATTGAAGGCCATTAAATTAGTCCTGTGTGATTAGCCAATGCTGGAGCTCTGTTAATTGTCTTTAACCACTTCCCTGTCTTTCATGTGTTTCAATGTATCATCCAGGAGGATCAGGGGAAGGGGAAAAGCCCTCTATAAGCGCACAGGGGTGAGAATATATACTGAAAGCTTCATGTGTTGAGAGGACAGGGAGAGATCACAAGCTGATTATTGTGATTGGAAAAACACACTTGATTTGGGGAAACTAATTGAATTTATTACCAGTCAAAGCAGGATAATGAGAAATAAAACAAATCTGAAAAATACTTTCTCCCACCCCTCCCTCCTTAGAGGAACTCTCCATCACACCATCACGTGTTGTGAAATCCAGCCATTCCTCGCAGTATTGCCTGAAATTTTTCCTGGTTTCCTGCACCCCCGTGTGCTGAATTTCTGATGTTTGGTGATGGACCAACCTACAACCTCACTATTTTTCCATAACTGTGAAACCATTAACTCAGATCTGATAGTTTCTTGGTGCCTTTCTCTCTGTAGAAGCAGCAGGGACTCCTGCAGAGGACAGCCTCTACTGGCAGTGTTTTTTCAAGAGCCACAGGGGTTTCCAAGAGCAACAGGACAGTTGATGTCCACTGTGATATCAATGGGTGGTGGAGTTGATAGTAATCCTAATAATCCTAGTAATAAACATAGTCCTGGCAGTGGACTGTGGTGATGCTGGGAGATAGATTGTGACCTCATATCCCTCATTCCATAAATGTGGGTGTTGTCAGAGCCCGGGGCAGCCTGTGGGAACAAGCAGACATGGCCTCAGGGAAGGAATGGAGCTGCCCCATCTGCTGTGATGCTCCAGATGACGTTGCTTATGCAATGCCCTGTGGCCACCGGTTCTGCCTGGGCTGCATCCTGCGCTGGGCAGAAAAAAATCCTGCCTGCCCGCTCTGCAGAAGACCCATCTTGACTGTCAAGTTTTCTGACCATGGTGGAGACGACTACCTACACTGTGTCATTGCACCTCCCAGAGAGTCCTCGGCAGCCGGCAGCCAGGAAGCTCCTGGAGAAAGCAACTCCCATGGCCCTCCAGCATCTCCTGCCTCTCCTCCACAGGTGGTGACAGTGCCCACTGAGATGGAGGCTGCAGGGTCGGAGGCTGTGGGTGGCATCCTGCCTGAGCTCTGGGCAGAACTTTTCCGAAGGCGACAGAACCTCCTGGCCCCTGTGCGGCCCTGGCTGTGCCAGGGGCTGGAGATGATCTATGGGGGCGAGTGGTGGCAGGTGAAGAGTGCAGAGAGTGGCATCCTGCTCGCCCTCTGTGTCTATGGGCCAGACAGAGAGGTGTTGATCCAAAGACTGGAGCCTCGCCTGCAGCAATACACTGCACCACTGGTCCATGGCATCCTCAATATCATTGAGACCCAGTGCAGCGAGGAGGTCCGGAGGCTGCGGCAGTCCCATGCTGCCAGGGTGGAGGATGAGACCTCTACAGCCAGCTCCAACTCCACTGCCTCTCAGGGGGATTCTCCCACCCTCAGCCAGGCCCCATCCAGTGACATTGTAGACTCCAATATGGAAGAGGAATCTGGCACATTGGAGCCCACCCTGCAGGGGCACTCCAGCCCCTCATCTGTGTCCATTCCTGCAGAGCAGGGGGAGACAACAGCAGCCACAGGTTCCTCTGCCCAGGACAGCCCATCCTCTCCTAACCAGAGCAGAGACCACTCACCCACGACATCCCGGCGTCTGCGAAAGAGGACCCTCAGGTCCCCAGACAGCACCCATTCCAGAAAAAGGCCGCACCACGATCAGCAGTAGCAGGGCTGCAGCAAGTCTTTAGCCAAGGAAAAGAAAATAAATGGCTATTTCCATGACACAGTCTCTGGGTGCTGCTTTCTCCCCCTTCTCCTGCAGTGTTTCCCTTTCTCCTTATGCCAAAGCGTTGGCCAAGGGTCTCTGGAACCCCAGTGCCTCCAACATTCCCATGGTGGAAATGCTGCTGCAGCCATGGTGATGGAAGAGCTTCTGAGAAAACACAGGGGTGATGCTTAAGGAGGAGTCCTGAGTGAAAGGCTGACCAGGCATTCCTCAAGCAAGACAAGGAAAGCCCTGGCAATGCCTTACACCATTTTTGCCCAAGGCCTTAGGGAAAAATGTACAGTTTGCTGAGGAAGCTGGGGAGAATCACATCCCTCATCTGGCTGAGCACTCTTCTTTTTGTACAGAGCAGGGTACAGGAAGGCTGCATGATATTCAGAGACAAGGGAATAATTTACATTCTTGTTTTTGCATCTCTGGATCTTGTCTGCTGATGAATGAGAGGTTTTTTGTGTGTTCTCTTATGATGTTTAACTCTGGGGTTGATGAGTCAGACTGGTTTTAGAATAATTCAAAACCAAAAGCACCATGACAATTCCTCTCTGTCCACCACTGACAGCTTTGCAGAATAGAGCATGGTTTGAGTTGTTTGACCACATTCCAGGCAGGGCATCTTGCTACAACTGCTACCATACCACTACTCACTCCTGCATCATGGCAGCTGCATGTTTTGCTGTTTTAAGTAAAAATTAGACTCACTGCTTTTGTTCATGTGGAGGAATGGAAGTTATTTGGTACTTGTCTTAGTTACAAAAGCAGAAACAGAAAAAAATGTAGAGAGCAGGGGCTGAAGTAATGGAGTTCTTTTTCCAATTTTCGATCTAGCTATGTCATCCAGCAAAACCTATAGACTTTTTCCTTTCCAATGGGAAGATATCTGTGAATTGGGGTACAGTTTACTGGTTATTAGCATATGAGTGAGTTTGACGTTCACTGGAGATTCCTAAGTTGTGCATTGCTTTTATTGTTTTGGAAAATCTGGATTTTCCAACTTAAATGATTCTGTGATTCTATGATTCAATGATTCTGTGGACTTAGGAGTCTTTCATCCTCTGCCTTTGCTTCAAAGCTTCTGGTGCCTTCACAGAACAGTGAGATAAGATTTTCCCAAAATGCTAATTGGCTTTTCAAAATGGTCTTGCTGCAGAAATCTGTTAGAGACCTGAGGAGATTCCAGCTGCTGTGTGCTTTGAAAATTAGCAGAAACAGGCTGGAGAGCAGTTGCCTATTCACAGATATTCAGAAAATTCCATGTTTTCTTATTTTATTAAAATTCTATTGTGTTTTGCACTTTTTATTATATTTCCAAAAGAAAAAAAAAGTGTGAAAAAGGCTTCTCAATGTCTTGCACATGGAGAATTTAAAAAAGCTGTGTTTCGTGATTTTGTTATGGAATTTAGGTTTTACTGGTCCTGTGAATAAAGCACCACTTAATGGAATTTAGGTTCTGTATAACAAAATTATAGGCCTGATACAAACCTAATTCAAATCAAAGAAAAGGTGTGATTTCTGCTGTCACACAATCATTCTGTGTTTTTGTGTGATTGATATAACTGCTTATGTAAGTGTTGTGGTAATTAAGTACATTATGGATAGAATTAACTCAGTTTAGCCATGCCTGAAACTTTTTCCAGGAGCATTTCTATGACATTGTGGATTGCAGTAATTATTCCCAGGTTCCCAAAACTACAATATTTCCTTACAGATTTGCTATACCTCACTGGATTTTATCCCCACACCTCCTTGAAGAGATCTCAAAGCACCACTGTCCCATCCAGAGACAAGAAGGATGTAACAGGTTTCCCTAGCACCTGTCATCAATTTCCATCTGCTGGGCTGGGATAATGTACAGCATATTAAATGGCACTGAGCAACCTGGTCTAGTGGGAGAGAGGTTGGAAATAGACAATCTTTAAGGTCTCTTCCAACACAAGCAATTCTATGATTTTATGAATTTAAGTTAGAAATCATAGAGTAATTTCTGCATCTACCTTGGATTTTTTCGGGTATTTTAAGAGGTAAGTTTTATTTTTTTTTTCTTGACATGACATCAGTGTTACAGCATCCAAGGATACTTTCCTAAACATGATTTGATATAGTGTTTTGTATAAAAATGTCAGCATATTTCAAACCGGACATTTCTGTACAAAAATTTGGAAGTGATTTCTTCACAGTGTTTCAGTGCAGGCAGAGGTAGTTACTATGTTGATGTTGTTTGCATAACAAAATAAGATTCATGTACATATTGTTTACTCAGAATATCAAGTCCCTGAAGACTTTCATCCTTTCACTGCACATTTTCTCATTCCACAAAATCCTGGAAGTCTGATTGAAAATGCAGGCTTTTTCCCATGATAAACAGAAAAAAACCCCATGTTTCTTTAGTTTATTTGATGAACTAATGTCTTTTGATCTTGAAGTTGCTACTCCGAATCCCATTAAAAAAAAAACAAGTGGTTTTTTTAGAATTTTACAGCGAACCCATAACTGTTGCAGTGCTGCCTTTGGTCTGTAAGTGGCAGCATTTATTTGTTGGAGCCAGTAGAATTTGTCGTCTGATGCTTGTGAAGTCCTGTGTGTTACATTGCTTCGTTTTCGGCTGTGGTGTATGTAAATCAGCTGCAGCTTCATGCCCAGGAAGCACAATTTGCACAATATTTGTTTGCATTTTGCAGAAATTCCATTTTTATGTTACCACTCAGTATACATCTGAGAGAGAGGTTTTCATAAGCAAAATTGTCACAAATCATCTCTCATTACCCTGATAATTTTTGTTATTTTTGTTCTTCTCAGTGTTTAGAAACATCCTTCCACTGTTTTAGTCTTCTTTCACTCAATGACTGTGCAGCGAGTGAAATGCCTTGTGATGTCATTGCATATGTGGTTTGACCTACCTACATTCTCCAATTTTGATTAAGCTACAGAACCTGAATCTGCCTCTCCCAAGTCCTATGGTAGGACTTGGAATATGAGCCCCAGTCTGTCATTCAGCTGCTGTCTCACCAAGTGTTTTCTCACCAGGTAACTTAAGTAACTTAAACTCAAGTTGCAATGCAAGGTTTGTGCATTATTTGGGTTATGTCTGTACAGAAGATCTTGAAGGTGGCAATCCATTTTGCTTGAGGTGGCTGGGTCATCAACAATTTTAACTGAGAGGTGCCAAGTGCTGTCCTACTGTCTGGCATTTGTATTTTTTCAGCATGTTGCTTTGGCACCGTCTCTGGGCACTTCAGTATGCACCATTGAAGAGTCCACAGTCATTCTACACCAACAGAACATCTTTGAGTGGTCCAATAAACCCTCCTACAGTGGTACTTCTACAAACCTTTGGAAAATGAGGATGTGAAACTGCATAGAATACCTCCCCAGGTCCTTTCAGATAACATCACTCTCTAATAAGTATGGATGTAATTTACTGGGGATTGATGAGTCCCATACAGCCTCAGAATCTGCCTTGTACTAATAACCATCCTGTGGCATGTCTGCCCCTGAAGAGCATTCACTGGAACTGTACTCACCATAAACTGAAAGAGGACCATTGCATCGTAGGTGTTAAAGTATTTCTGTACTAAATCTCATTAATTTAAACGTTGCTGCTTTGTAGTCAACTATTGCAGTTTTCCCAAGACACAGGCTGGATATGAATGAGACCTTCCTGAAAGAACAGAACTTCTCTTTATAATTTGACAGGTCATGGTACTTTTCAGTGACGACATTCAGCACTAGGAAGGGTGTTATGTTTGAAGATTGACTATGATGGTTGTACTAATCCTGGTGCTCAAGAGATTATTTTCAGTAACATACAAATAACATGATCATTAACTAAAATGCCTGAGTAAGGAAAACAAATACTGAAAAATTCTAGGACATCAGTATCAATTTTAAACATCTTAAGGATTAAACTGATAATTTTTCTCAAAAAACCTTTGTAGTCAAAGCCTTTACTGTGTTTCTTTTCCTTAGTTCAGCCTCAGCAGAAGATTAAATCTCCATAGGGCTTCCCAGAAGTCCATAATGTAGTTTGATCTCCATATTTAGTAGTATCTCACTCAGTCCTTTCGAGGTCACAGTATTATCAGAAAGGTATGTATATTAATCATTCTGATATTAGCCATTTATCTCATATAGGTAGATTTGATATATGTGTTTGTGTACCTATATATCTGTATGCACAGAAAATATCAAGCAAGCCTTGTACACGTTTAGTCAATGTAACCAACCATTCCATTCCCTAACATCAAAGATGTTGATTTCTGTATCACTGAAATATTGTAAGATGCTTGTATCAAATGGTTGGTGTCTGAATTTTACAGACTTGTTTAGTACAGCATATTCTTCAAAAACACAAAGTCTTTTCAGAGAGGTCTGAATGCAAAAGATTCTTCTCTGGATCCTGCTTATCATTGAGTTAACAGTAAAAATTAGTTACCATGCTCTATTCTCAGACTTCATGGCACTGAGTGTTTCTGACTACAGCCTTGAGGCATGAAAATTGACATAGCCATATAGGTCCTCAGCTTCTTGCCCTGAGGCTTTTTTTTTCATTGACTTTGCAGATACAACAACTCAAACCCCCTTACTTAGATGTTTCTTTATGGGCATTTTCCATACTACACTTGTAGCACAGAGATGCTGATGGAGAGGTTCTTCATCTACAAGTACATATAGGAAAATAAAAGCAAGGATAAGTGTTTTGGAGGGAGATGTTTAGTATCAGAAATCTGATACGAATTCATGGAGTGTTGTTTGGCCAGGTATGATCATGGGTCCAGTGGCTTCCCACAGTATTTTTTACACCTTGAAACAAGATCAACAGTGGAGCTTCTGAGATATTTTTCACATTATAATCCTGGTACTAATTTTCAAAAATCAGCACTCCGTTAGAGTGGAAAAATGTCTTTCAAAACCCTATTTTCCCATCACTCAGCTTGAGCTCAGGTTTCCTCTGTTTCTGCCTCTGGTTTGTGTGAAATACCTCATTACTCAAAATAACTGTCTTTTTGAAGGCACACAGGTTATTTGAAGTGCAAGGTGCAGAACTGCAGTATTCCAAAAGGTGTTGATTATAATGCATTAAGGGAAAACTGCAATACAGATGAGGAAAACAATTTTCTGCACACATTGAAAGTGTAGTTATGCATCCGTTGTCACTTAGTAAGTCATACTCTGAGTTTAGGTCAAGCAGCAGTTTTATTTAAGGAATGAAAAGGAGAGTGATTTACATAATGTAACATTAATTTAATATATTATGTGCTGTATTCATTAATATTGCATAATGTACAATACAGAGCATGTAAGATACATATTTTGAAGTAATGTAATGTGAAATTTAAACTCATTAGACAGACGTTACTGAATTTTGTATGCAAATATTTGAACATAAGACCATCAATGTATTTGTGCTATGTATGCTACTTAACTGCAGAGGGCTACAGAGTCAGCTCTGCAGTAGAACGCTCTTTTACATCAATGCTCCTCCTCCTCCTCTTGTCACTCATAATGCCTGAATGAATTTAACATTTTAATCCTTGCCTGAATTTTTGTAATAAATGTCATCTTCTCTAAAATTCTTCCTTTCAGAAGACAGTATATGTCCCTTGATACTAGCTAGTGAAAATAAATGGAAAGAGCAAGCTTGAACTAGAAGTGTACTGGGTTTATTGGAAAGAGTAAGTTTAAGATTTTTTTTCTATTTTTGTAGGTTTTGAGGTGACTGTTCCAGAACATATCCCTCAGTAGTTTCAGTGTTTAACTTCCATAAAAGTAGCACTACCAAATCTTCCCAGGGCCTTTCTGAATGACTGAAAGATTTACGTACTTTGTTTTGTATTTGTATATTTGTTCCAATATAAATGTTGAAAAAACATGTCTATCCTAGAAGACAGAAAGTATATTTGTTTTCCTTACAGGTTATGGCATGTGACTGCACTCACTTTAACTTGTAGGTCTACAAGGGGCACATATATATATTTATATCTTCATATATATCTATCCCTGCTAAGATACACTTTAAGCAGAGTATTTTTAAAATCACTGTTTTATCTCTTACTCTGCTTTAGTATACACTTCCGCCTTTTGGTAATTTACATAAACACACATAGATATGAATAATGCATAAGATATTTTAAATGCAAGGCTTCCAGCTCCCACAGTGCAGTAGTGTATACAACAGTTTGATTGGCTCTGCTCTGTTCTCATTACTGGCAATTTCTGAGAACACAATAGAGGTTGAAAAGGCTGACAGGAATGGACAATATTTATTTTGTGAGAAATATTCGTAGCCTTTTCAAGGCAATTTTATTGTAAAGTTTTGTGTGCAATTGTTGTACCTTGTTTGGGTTTTTTGTGTGTTTTTTTTTTGTTGTTGTTTTTATTTTAACCTGGGAAGGATGCATTAAAAGGTCTGTGATTGGTCTTTTGTGGACTGAGTCAGATCCGTCCTTTGGATTCATATATATATATATATATATATTTTTTCAAGGTACTGCTGGATTTTTCCCCCTATTTGCATAACTGTGAACACAAGCTACAAATAAGTAAAGCATATCAGATTTCTTAAGGTTTCTCAGTTAAAGTAACAAAGCAACGGTAATGAACACTTGAAGAAGATGAAATGTCTTGAGTTAAAGAAGTTAAAATGTAAATATTTTAGTTTATAGTATTTTAAGGGTTTTTTGGTTGTTTTTCTTTTTTTCCCAGGAGAATGAAATGACTTCTGAAATGTACATCCATCTTTTTTTGTCCAAGTCAGCTCATGCTGTTGTAGTATGTAGGTTATCCTTACCCTTAAACATGTTTTTAATAGAGGACAGAGACACACTATACTTAACCAAGATGCACAAAGATTTTCCTTTTATTTTAGCAATATCTTAGTATGTATTTATGCTTATGCAGAAAAAAAATTCTTTTTTTCTCCTCCTCTCTCCTCAAAGAACTATCATCTATTAAAAAGGTTGGGGGATGCTGCTGCTCTTTCGGATTTAAACACTAATTTTCCAAGTTTTTGAGGCATATTCATTAAAGCAAATAAGCTTTTTTTTCTGAAGTAAAATGAAGGCCAGTGTGCCAGCCTGACTGTGCACCCGTAATTATCGTTCACTTTCAGACAAATGCAAAAAAAAGGTTTTGTGCATTAGAAGTTTTTGTATCTGTAAATTACTTGATTTTTTTCCTGATTTCTCTCAGTACTATAGCAGAATGTCTAAGGTTACTGTAGCAAACAGTTTCACAACATGCATAACTATAGATGTAGGTGATTAGGTCCTGTACCAGTTCTCACATATAAGTTTGATTAATATTTTTAATAGCTGATGATACTGTCATTTAACCATCTGCTGCTTATATCAGTAATTCTGTAAATTAATTTGGTTTAGCTGCTGATAGCACATTGAAGCAAAAACACCATGCTGAAATGCCTTTTTTTTCTTTTAAACATCAACAGATGAACTTTGTCAAGCATTTAGTATTCCAAGTCCATGACAGCTCATTTCTGATAGGTTACATCAGCAAAACTTTTTTTTCTTACTCATGTTCTGACCAAGACAAATGAATGACTAAATGAATGAATAAATAAACACATCTTCTGAGCTCCCCAGGCTGAAAGGGAAGTTCTGGCTAAAACAAAGATGTTTTCTGTATATGCTCCTGCACTCTGCTACTTTGAAAACCAATTCCAAAATGTTCCTAATACACAACAGAAAATATTTAAAAGGAAGTTAATTTCTTTTTCTCTGCAAAATCCTTGTGCAGGGTCTTGTTTGGATTCTGTGATGCCATCAGTTCTGTCATAAACATACACAATTGTCTGTGAAAACTATTTACACAGCTGCTAAATGTAAAACATTTTTTGTGCTGTTAA
This sequence comes from Campylorhamphus procurvoides, assembly GCA_013396655.1. Lineage (NCBI taxonomy): Eukaryota > Metazoa > Chordata > Aves > Passeriformes > Dendrocolaptidae > Campylorhamphus > Campylorhamphus procurvoides. Next base: position 1,263,728 of record WBMV01006287.1, on the reverse strand, counting down.
TCACCACAGAAGAGAATCTTGTTTTCCAGAGACATGCAAATGTCTGGACAGAAATCCCAAGTCAATGAAACTGCCAGATCATATGGTTCGCAACAACTCAAGTATCCAGATAATTTTCTCTTACATTCACAAGCTCAGCCTCCCTTTTTAGTAAACCTTGCACTAAATCAGCTTTTGATGAGGGTTTTTTTGTTTGTTTTTTTGTTTGGTTGGTTGATTGGTTTTGTTTCATTTTTGGGTTTGTTTGGTTGGTTGGTTTTTTGCTTAAACTTGGTGGAAAGACAGAAAGTTAGAGTTGTGGGATTTGGAGGGGAATGTGTTGGGGATTTTTGTTGGTTTGGGCGTTTGTTGTTGTTGTTGCTTGTTTTATTGTGTCGTTGTTTGAGTTTTTTTTGGGGTGGGGGCTGTTTGAGGGGTTTTTTTTTGTGGTGGTGGTTTTAAATTTTTTTCCTGGCTGAGAAGGAAAGGAAGGCAATTCCTGTACATTGAATAATTCTAAATTAAAAAAAAGTAAAAAACCCAAACGAAAACAAAAAAAACCCCAACTAAACAAGTAAACCTTTGGTTCATTTGCCTCTGAACTTCCCACAACTACTGTAAAATTAATACGGTGGAATCCTAATGAAGATACCCTGACAGATGGCTCTTTTTGTCCATTAAGAAGAATACTTGATTAACTGAAGACATTACTTGAATAATTATTTCTTTGAGAACTTATACTGCCCATCAAACCACTGAGGGGCTCTCGATCCAGTTCCTCAGTGGTTGCAAATCAGAAGGGCTCTGCTGGAGCCAGCAGAAACGTCCAAGCCTGTGGTTGTGCTTCCCACAGTTTGCTCACTTATCTGAGCAAACAGTCCAGTCATCAAAGGTATTTGGGCACCTGGATCCTACTGGTGCAGTGAGCTGCAAGTGGTTGGTCAAACCATTCGCTGAGTCAAGGTTCTAAGGGTGACTAAACGGGGTTATCCAGGGTGACTGAGATACCTGCCATGGCAACCTGTGACGTGTACCTGAACTAAAACAAACCACTGAGATGCAGGGATGAATGCTGGACTGCTTGTGCACCAGAGTAGTCAGTGAATGAAAACATTTGTCAAGAAATCATAGAAAGGAATTGGTGAAGTATGGGGACACCAAAAACTCACAGATACCACCGTGTCATTAGGTCATGCCCCTGATATGAAGAGCAGCTGTCTTAATTTCACAATGATTGCTGAGAATAAGCATTTTGTTTAAACTTATTCTTTTGCCATTAAAAATAGGTATGATACAGTTCAGATAAACAAACTTAGTAAGAAAGATTTCCTTTAAAAACAGTAGTAGAAGTGCTCAGCATCACACCAAAGAGTTCACTCTCATCAGAAGTCAGTCATAACATCATATTCATCACATCTACCTCTTGTATACTTGATACTGACCAGTCATCTGTCAGCTCTATCCTGTCAAGATACAATCATGAAACAAAAAATTGAAAAATTCTCCTTTTTATATTGAGTACTTGAAACTGCTTTTCCTGTTTTTCCTCAGTTGCAAGGATTTTGATTATTGTGATCTTTTCATTTCTGAGTAGACTTTTCAGTGGGTGTCTTTCCACAGCTCTGCAGTTATTTCCATTGTTGGCATAGTATGCTGGTGATAAAGTGCTTCCTCACCATTAAGTCCAGTGCCAGGGCTGGGGGCTGTTGGATCTGGAGCAGACCTGAATGCTGAACAGCTCTGTGATGTCCTGTATTGGGATGCAGAACAGTGGAACAGGGCAGAAGAATTTTCCATGTAGAAGAACAAGATACATCCAAGATTCCAGAGGCTGAGCAAACTCATGCTGTTGCAAAACCTCCCACTCAGAAAGGTCTTTACAGGAGGACACTGATCCCAATCCCACTCAATAAAACTCCAGCATTACTGACATTGAAGGAAAGTTAAATCACAAAAATCAAATGCTAATCCTCAATGTACCAGAGATGTAATAAACTTTGTGCAATGCTCAGTGAATTTTGCTGATGGTTCAGTACTGGCATGCAGCCATTTCCTTAATGACAATTTCCCATGAGGGACACAGAGTGCTCTTATTTCTGAGTTTTTCTCCTGGTTTTCTTGTAGATAGTTTGATTTCCTGTAATTACTAAAATTTCAATATCACTAGACATGATGACAACTGTTTTACAGTGTGTGCACATATGCACACCTTTCCCACACTTAAATCAAATTAGATGGTGGTCTGGATTAGATTCAGGAAAGCCAATACCCCAGAAAGTCTGTTTGATATCATACTTTGCACACTGTTCAACAATATTTTTAATTGGGAACTGAGCTACTCAAGTACTACATTACAGTGTTTGAGATGCCATTTGAAGTTCAGTTTAAATTGATGTCAGGATGAGCAGGGGTTTTAAACTCTGGTATCATTGTGTGTCTAGCTTGTTTTGTAAAGGCAAATGGATAAATTCAAGGTACTGCTTGTCCAACTATAAACAGTGACACAGCATTGAAATGAAAGACACTCCACTCCAAATCCATTGAAGAAGATGCATCCACTGGCCACCCTGTTCACATGAGGAGGACTGCATTACTTGCTGTGAGCACAAGAAAGGTTACTTGACCTCACCAGGGAGCACTGGGTCCTTTCTTCTGCTATGAAAATATTGCTTTGCCACCTAGGTCAGCATCATGTAAATCTTAATGAAAGATTCTGAGATGTCTGAACAAATCAAGGCATTTGGCCACCCTGATGCTTTTTATTCTATCTCCCTGTCTTTTTTTCCTTGTACTTATTGTTTTTTATGCAAGTAGTAGGAGAAAAACACAGTTTAGTTATAGAGCAGTAGCTACTGCAACCACTTTAGTCTTTTCCTCTCTTTCAGTTTAAAAGCCAACTTGATTATTTTTATTATCATCTTTGTCTTGATTATTATTATCTTTTTCCAAAGTCCTGTCCTCACTGGAAGTGAAGCAAAACCTTAATATTTTGAAAATTATTCCTATCAATAACAGTTTTAGTCTTCTGGAGCCAAGTTCTTAAGCCCTGATGCAATCCTTAGTCAGCCAACATTTTCACTGCAGTCTGATTAAGGAGAATTGCCTGACCTGCAGGAATGGCATAATGGTTATTTCCAATATTGAGTTACTGAGGGATACATTTAGTGCAGGTAGCTCAGTGTGCAAAAGGAGTTGCAGCATGACACTCAGAGACATGACAGCAGAGGACTGTGAAGGTATAAAAGCCCAGGGGTTCCTCAGTTGGGGATTCATCCTTGGGGGCATCAGCTCAAGTTTTTATCTTGTTCCTGTGCCGTGAATGAATTTCTTTAAGGATATAGACATCTGAGGCTTTTCTCTGTACTGGTGTGGCCTTACCTGGAATATTTTGTGCAGTTTTGGTCTCTGCAATGTAAGAAACATACTAAGCTCTTAGAGAGTGTCCAAAGGAGTGAGATGAAGATGGTGAAGGCCCTGGAGGGGAAGGTGTATGAGGAACAGCTGAGGGCACTTGGTCCGTTCAGCCTGGAGAAGAGGAGACTGAGAGGAGACCTCACTGTGGTCTTCAGCATCCTTATGAGGGGAAGAGGAGGGGCAGGCACTGATCACTTGTCTCTGGTGACCTGTGGCAGAACCCAAGGAAATGGCCTGAAGTTGTGTCAGGGGAGGTTTAGGTTGGATATTAGAAAAAGGTTCTTCACCCAGAGAATGGCTGGACTCTGGATCAGGCTCCCCAGGAAAGTGGTCACAGCACCAAGCCTGGCAGAGTGCAAGAAGCATTTGGACAATACACTTGGGCACATGGTGTGACTCTTGGGGATGGTCCTTTGCAGGGCCAGCAGTGGGACTCAGTGATCCTTGTGAGTCCCTTTCAACTTGGCACATTCTGTGATTCTGTGACGTTGCCATGGGAAACCTGGGGTTGAACTGGTAAGGAAGCCTTGTCTGTCTGTGTGTGAGTGGGGTGTGTGGAGAAACAAGCTGGGCTCCCATCAGCTCACTGGAGTTGCCCACTGTGAGGAAGCTTCACTCCCAGCAGTGACTTGGGTTGTAGGAGTGTGGAGGTCAGAGTAGTGCCTGGATGAGCAGACAGAAAAGTTTCCTTAATAAGTCTGCTATCTGTTCTTGTCTGCTATTCTTTTCTCTCCTATCAGGGGAAAAAAAAATGCCACCACCTTTATATATTATGGTACATCAAACTTTTCTAGATATTTTTCAGAATGATGGGAAATATATATATTAAGTTGATATAAATCCACTTGGTGAACCTGACATTAATGGACTTGTATGTTTTTTACCTTTGCTGATTTTATGCCCTTAGTTTTATTGAAGATCTATCAAAATTTTCTGCTAATTCACGCTTCCATTCATTTGGAAAAATGTGACATCCTGGATTTTTCCTCTTGTCTTGCTATCCAAAACCTAAGTGAATGAGGAATTTTGTCTGCATCCAAGAGAGGCCATTCTTACACTTTTACCCATCCTCCAGTTAAAATTCCCAAATTAGTTCAATCAGCCCCCAGTTGCCTCAGCTTTCTGTTTCAACTTCTTCTCTTCCTTTTCTTTCCAAGAAGATTTTCATTCTATAACATCTTGGTTAGTCATCAAAGAGACTTTAGTGGAAAAAGTTGGCATTTTCTTGGACATGTCCCTGTGAATAAACTATACATTGTAAGTACTTTCAGAACCTTAGTGTAAGACACAGCATTTCTTGAGCGGTTAATTATTGACAAGTGTATGCCAAGTGATGGATGACATATTTTCAAATATCAATTATTTCCTGACACTTGCTACTGCTGCTTTAGAAAGAAATTGTGGATAAATTCTCAAATCCCCGGAACACCTATGTCCAGGAAACTGTAACTTGTATTTACATTATTTCTGTCTTTTAGCTCATTTTTTGAGGGGTTAGTATTTAGATCTGAAACATAAAAAACATGAATGTCACTCAAGACACAGAGATCCAACAGAATACTGAACTCTGCCTGATGACACCTGTACATCAGATTTCCATCTATCCTCTCAATAACTGTGTAGTTGAATAAATATAAGGGATTTATTGTCCATGTAGTCAGAGGGATAACTATGCATGAAGAACTTCCTGCACTCTGTTATGCTTTTTGAAGTGTTGTTTTAGGCCTGGTTTTGCCCACTGTTTGCATTGGGCTTGTGACAGCCTTTGAACTACATCACAGGAAAAAGCTTATATCTCTTTTACCTCTTGCAGTGGATAGGAAGGGTTTGTCCCAGCCACCTCCACGTATTTCATCCGTCTTTCTGCTAATCTGAGGATATGACAAGCACTTCCTTGGTGGAGCCTGACCTTGTTGGTATTAACTTGAGAATTATGCAATGCAGCAAAACAAAGGTACAAATGTAACCAGTGCTGGTTCAGGTATGCTACTTCAAGTTTAAAAATTAAGGCAAACAGGGTAAAATCCTAGACACGTAGAATGGTTTGGGCCATAGTTATATCCAGGAGAATATTGGTTCACAATTCCTGAAATCTCATGTTCCAGCTACACTAGTTGAAGCTCACCCTGACCCATTTTCATGACTGCTCTAATCTGAATGAGCCAGACTAAGTTAGCTCTCTCCCTACTGGCTGTTTTGCCACATAAACATTTTCTTGACCTGAATATGATTTCCCATAAAGAGAGGATGATAAGGGAATTCGTTTTGATTTAAAAATCTCTTCGTCTACAGAAGACCATTTCCTCATAAACATGCATATTTTCCCTATTTGCCCAGGAGCTATGGCTGAGAAACTTTGAGTAATCTGCACCATTCCCATGCTTGCTGTTGTTTTGACACATCTGATGCAATTATTCACATTCAGTCTCTGCACAGCTTGTAGCACACTGACACAAAGCTGTGTGTGAATGTGTGATCTTTAGGTCCTCCTGTGAACGCCCTGCCTACTGTGACCAGCAGTGCTTCTATTCATATGATAAACAGAAAGCTGCAGCCACTTCACATTATTATTTAGCCTGTTGGTTTTCATGTGGTGCCCTTGTTGGCTGGGACTGCTGTGGGGGAAAGAAGCCTCTTTACACAGAAACAATTGCAGGTTTTACATTAAAGAAAAAAAAAAGCAGCTGAAGTGCATAAGAGATAGAGTTTGAAATGAAGTTTTTACCGTTGCTCTAAGCCATTGAAAATACCAGCAGATAAATCTAATAGTTCAGAGTCTCCGGGCAGAGATTAGCAGAGGGCATGAAGTGGGATTAAGATGTTGGAGGTTTGTCACCTGCTGTGTTCCCGCAGTTCATGCCCAGATTAATAGCAGAACTTTGGGCTATAGACAGAGTCTTATCCTGTTGAAAAACACAAAGCAGAAGCTCTCATCATGATCATCACTGTGATCCTACAGTCTCAGTCAGATAAGCAATACAACTTGGGAAGAGCCTCACATTAACTGCTTAATGGCTTTTATTGCTGTGCACATTCTTAAGAAACTGCTGATGTGCTCAGGGTCCCTCTTTTCCTCAGCAGAAGTGAAATTTGTTGATTCTGAAGGCTGTTACATCATCCAAGCAGTAAGCTGAAAGATTGTATGTTAAATCAGGTCTGTGTTGGCCTGTACTGTGGTTTCCAATATTTGTACCCTATTTCCCCACCCTTTCTGAAAGAATGGGAAGAGGAATATATTTTCTTCATATTTTATCTTTCTGTGGCAGTTGCCTTAGACATCCAGGCTGTTCTTGGTGTTGACTGTATGTGACCAAGGAGTTGTCCCTTCTCTGAAACCTCTCCTTGTAAAGTCAAATACTTAAAACATCCCTTTATTCACAGTCATTGCTTCCCCTTAAATCTCAGTAGCCCACCTGTAAATTTAGCCTCAGTACTTGTAGGTAAAGTTGTTTCCCTGCTTGCCTTTGCTATTAATGCTTGTTTTTACTTGCTTATTTTTCTGCATCCTTTCCTTCAGTCCAGTTCCATGCAAGTGAAGTGGAAGAGGACTTGGGCTGACAAAAAGCACATTTTTCCCCCAACACTCAATTTCCAGACAGACTATACCAGGACTCAATGCTGGCAGTTCCTTGCCCCTTGCTTAAAAATTAAGTCTGTGAATGCAACTGCGAAGAATTTATCCATCACATGTAAAATGTCATCAAAAATGAATGGTACTTTCCCAGCATATTCCTAGGTGAGGACTTGCTCTGTCTGTGTGTTGCACCATTGGCTGGTAGCTCCATCTGCTTTGCCAGTATTTGTACCATATTGACTCCAGTCCTCCCATTCTAAAAAAAAAACATTTCTGTCTTGTTACTGACTCTTGTCTTATACAAAAATGCAATTTCTTTCCTCAATGGGTATGAGATAGGCAAGATTTCAGGAAGGTGGCTGTTACGGTGACAGTAAGAGCTTCAGGCAAAGTTTGTTAGGGAAGCCCTCCCAGTGAGTCACAAAGTGGAGAAAGGATCCCCTTGCTTTTTAAAATCCATCTCAGAGAAGAGTCCAGGTGTGGCTGGATCCAGTCTTAACCCCAGACTTTGATAACAGTTTATATCTAAAAAATTATATAGGTATAATTGAACTTTTTTACAACTTTGACCCACAGGATTAAGGATGACAAACCAGATATATTTATATGAATTTATATGATTTATTACTATAATGATTAGACAAAAGAACTTAATCAGAATTATTTGCTACACAGTAGAGGAGCTATAACTACTGATGCAGAATAGTGCACTGTTTTGAAGCAATATTGAAACAATTATATTAAAGCAATTTTATTAAAGCTAGCAAAAAAAATATTGAATAGAGAATGACATTACTCATCCATATCACTGTTAGTTACCCATACTTACAGTGGTGGGCAAAGCTTTTTTCTCAGTTTTGAGGTGTAACCCTGAGGGGTGTCCATACAAGAGAGGGATCTCCACTTCAGGAAGGGATATATTAGAAGACCCTGCCATTAAAATTTGTGACTGGGTTTATAGTATGAAATGATTGACTGTCAGTCAGATGTCTCCAGGCCATCTGTGTATTTCAGTCCTTATTATTGTACTTTTGTTAGACTCTGGTATTTATCTCCTTCAGGTCTTGTTGCTGTTGCCCTGTCATTGTGTGACCCCATGCTGTTAACAGTCCAGAGGGGTTAATGTTGGTGTTTCAAAATACGTAACAGTTTACTCTTAGGAGACTTGCAGTTCAATAAATTTCCTGTTGTAAGGAAGAAAAGGATAAGCCTTTCAAAACAATCTTTTAAGAAAATTTACATATGTACTGTGTTTCTTTTGTACATCCAGGTCACCTTTGGTGTTTTCTCCTTCCCTCAGATAAGGCCATGTATTGCCTCTGAAACGTGGGCCAGGATTACCATGCCACAAAGCAAACATCAATTCGGCAGTTTAAAATCATAGGGTGGGTCTGAAAAACTAGCTTTTACCTCCAAAAATTGCTCTGGGGTGAAAAAAAATCTGCATGTCAAAACAGAAGAGAACTGTGAGTGCTTGAATGAAGATGATGGAGAACTCAGATCCAAATCTGCAAAGGTACAGGTTTGTAGAACTATCCTGTGGTTTTAGGTAAAAAGTTTTATTTTCACAGTAGGGAAAGGATGACTGTGCACGCCCAGCTGATTTCTGTGACTTGTTTGACAGATGTTAATGTATGAAGTCACCAAAACTTATATTTATCCTTATTGTGGGTGTTGATTTTGCACATAAATGTGGTTGTACATATAGTATCAACCTGACTCTTAGGAAAATGATACATATCTGATCACACTACCAGCCTGTTAGCTTTCACTGCATAATTCTTAAACATTTTGACCGGTTTTGACAGCCAGCCAGAGAGCTCAGAGATGTTAATTCCTTGTGAATGCTGTAAAGAACTGACAGCTATTAACAGCAAGGGACCTGTACTCACCCATGACAAAAGTGAGGTGGGGATGTGAAGAACTTGGCCGTCCTCTTCTTGCTGGCAGTAGCCAACAAACTGGGGGAAGGATGGAAAATGTAAGCCCAAATTAGTGCTCCCTGGTGAGGCAAATGCAGTTATAATTCAGATCCTTGTCCTTTCTGAGAGCCAGCTGGTCAAGCAGCACGCACATGTTGGCTGATCCATCAGCACATACATAATTATGGCATATGTTGCCAAGCATAGCAAATAGGGGGTAGGAGAGAGGGTTGGATAAGCAGCAGGAAAAAATTAGGAAACAAGTCCTTTGGAAAGTGGTCCTTCTTAGTTCCTTTACTACACAGCAAGCAGTAGCAGAGAGCTTTTTCCTCTGCCTTGACCCCATGTCTATCATGGAGAGGTTGGCCAGCACCATGAGAAGTATGTGATGGAAGCCCTCTTGCACTTGTCTCTGCATCTCCCTTCAGCAGCTGCTTATCTGTAACGTGATCAGCCATATACTACAGGCAAATATCATGAATACAAAGGGTGAGTTTTTGGGGTTTTCAGACTGAAAGAAATATAATGAAAGCTGATGATCACTCTGGGAAACCCCCATGAGTTTCTAAACCTCATGAGTGGCTAAATCTCTACTTTAAAATTAATTATTAACTTTAATTAGTATTACCTGGGCTTATAAGTCTAATGACTTTGGTTACATTTTAAGAAAAAAGATCAGTCTTGTTGGCCAGGCAGTTTTCTGCGTTTGAAATGTGTAATTGTGATAAAAATTATGAAGATTGTAGATTTTCCTCAAATTCAGTGGGAGATTGTTCTTCTATTCTTTATCTTCAGCAGTAGCACCTGAGGCCAATAATCCTGTGGTTTAGTTAAAATGCTTTGGTTTGGTACATGTGTTTTTTCAATAACGTAGTATTTTTAGAATTATTCTTTTTGTGAGATGATTAGCCAGCATCTTTGGATATCTCATTTCCCTTCTGTAAGAACAGAAAATGTGAATCTCAAGTTACACATCTGGTCCCTCTGCATTCACATTTCAGCAAGGTACTTAAGGCTACTGTTTTGTTGATCTTTGAAGAGTTGCTTCAGCCAGAAACAAACAAGCAAGACAGGATCTGATACTACTAGTATTTTCTTATAAAGAGAACAAGGAAAGAGGTGCTCCACTGCTTATTTCACTGGAGTTATTTCTTGCTCCTCAAAGCATATGCAGTTAGAAGGGTCCTACTGCCTCTGTACCAAGTAGATGTATCATTTGCCAAGCAAATATCCTTCCAAATATATTTGTTTTATTCAGAGTAGCTGACTGCTCCGACTGTACTCTGGCTGTAGAAGTGGTTCAGATCTAGGATGCAGAGGTGGTTCTCCTCTTCCTTCAGATGTACATGGATTAAGTAGAGTTTGGGTCCAGGGGCTGTCTTTTTTAACATCTTACAATTTATCTGGATGGGAATTTGTAAGACATGGTGTAGCAGCCCTTTGTGCATTATTTTGTCCTTAATCTGATCTGTTCTCCCTCCATCCATCATGAGTCTCATAATTCCCTTCTGAGGACAATACTTTCAACTTGCACATGTTTAAGATCATCTTATTCTTTCCTGTCATGTGTCCAACTTGCTAACGTAATTTTGAATTGTAATCCTGTCCTTTAGGGGATGAAATTGGAACTGAATCTTTTTCAAAGTTTGGACTTGAATGTCATGTGATCTCTTTTTTACAATAGAGAAGTGCATGTGCGTCTTTGAGAGAGATGTCTTACAAAGGATGTCTGCACTAAGCAGTTGTAAGAGACTTAAAGATCACAATTGCCGTAACCATTGTCAAGGCCACTGGGGAAACTTGCTGTAAGATAAGCCACCACAGCAGAAACTTGAGATAAAAACAGAAGAGAGGACCTTGCAACAGGAAGGTGCTAATTCCAGGCGTGGGGATGGAGAGCTTTGTTTAACACAGTCTTGGTTAATGCATCTAGACAAAAATTCTTACTGTGACAGACTGAGAAAGGAAGGAACGGCTTATACTCGTGTCATCTCAAGTTATGGGAACAGCACCTATGCCTGTGGAGACCGGGATCTTGGACTGTACAAAGGTGATACCCCAGAAGAAAGACTAGGGACTTCCACCACCAAGAAGACCAGAAGAAGGACTAACAGGTGGTGATAACTTCCTACTTAATCTGTCTGTCTTTCATTCTCTTTGTTTCCCAGCCACCTCCTGCCTTCTTATTTCTTTTTATCTCTACCTCACATTTTCTGTTATATAAAATCCCTACTATTGACATTGTCTATGGTCTTATTTTTTCCTTAATTTGGGCAGAAATATCTCTCAATACTCAGATTGTAACAGGAGTGAATCACATGAAATTTTTTACAGAAAGTTTCCTTGTGAGGGAGTATTATTAACTGCACACTGAGATGTGATGAGAGGGGGATGATTTAAGAAGACAGAAAGCCCCAACCACCTTCTCCTTTGAATATCTGTGCTGACATGGCATTTCTCTTTCCTTTATTACTGGGAGATAGGCCAGTAGCATTCCCGCTGCTTCAGTCAGTGAAATCTGACCTGAAATGTTCTGGCAGAAAAATCTGTGTGTTGAGAAATACCCACCTGCTGCAGGTCACACCTACCAATCTGAGAAGTTTTGAAGAATGGGAGTTTACACTAACTTTGATCTAGCTGAATTGTTTTATAAATGCCTCCAGTGTTGAAAAAGAATAGTGCAACCCTTGCCATTGAAAAGCACCAGTTCATAAGATATCTTTGTCTGTATTGTGCTGCAAATATATTCCAATCTGGGCTGATATACATTGTAGGCTGAAAAAGCAATGAGAACCACCTTCTTGGAGTCTGAATGTGTTAGCTGTGTCACAACGAATGCAACGTCCCATTTAATGTGGTTTTATTTTTTGTTATTTACACATCTTTGGTATTACCACTTTTATTTCTTGATTGGACTGTATAATGTAATAGTCTTGGCTTCAGGCACAATTTGTTTTGTGCTGAAATGTCAGCTCTATGTTAACAGCAATTAAGCCATGCAACCTGTCAGGTGCAACAGCTTAGAAGAAAATTTCAGCTATGGAGATTTCCATGACAGACTGTCATTTATGGAGGGATTTGCACAGCCAGGTATTTCTGTTTAATTTTTTTTAAGATTGCAGTGCAGAGAATTGTGAAATATGGCTAAAGTAACTCATCATGAATAGATGCTTGTTGATCACTAATGGGTTATGAAAGAGTGAGCGTGAACTGTTTAACTACATCTGTGGCATTTATTTCTTTTAGCCACATTTTACTGACTTCTTCAGATACTGCGGAGCTTCATCTTGGAGAGAATTCATCATGATGTCATTATCAACCAGCTTTATACTAATTACACATAATAATATCTGCTGAGCACAAGTGATTATAACCATTTCTTTTAAAAATATCTTCTTAGTTTCATTTGAAGAATGGAGTGAAAAACTGAGATGTATCTGTGATTTCCCATTGAAGTTCATAGGCATGGAGGGTGTTCAGTTCATTCAGAGGTGTGTGCTCCAGGCAACGTTCTCAAAAAGACTCTTCTCAAAATGACTTGACAAACGAACACATCCCTGAGGTGATCCCACATTTAGGAAATAATGGGCATCAGAAAAAAAAAAAGTCAGACTTCAAAGAGCTGGGAGGTTTGGGATTGAAGGGCTCTTAGCTGTGTCTGAAGGTATGAATGTCAGTCCACCTGGAGAGCACATCTGCAGCTGATGTCACACTGCAGTGACATCTGGGCTCACATTCTGGAAAGAGGTGAGGTTTCTCATGGATCTGGTGAAACACCATCTGAATTCATGGCAGATTCAAATTGTGGCAGGCTTAAAGAGGGAAGGGACCCACCAGTCCCTCCCTGGGCACCCTCCTCTTCAGGCAGAAAATGGGGATGCATTATCCCATTTTAGCCAGGAGGTATTGCTAAAGTGCAGGGGAGCTCGGAACTTGGAGTGCTGCAATATCCTGTTCATGCTTCATTCTTTGTGGGAAATGCTGAGCAGAAAGCAATCTATAAACAACACTGGATAAGTGATGTTCTGTGTATCGTTGCACGAATTTCCCATCTTAAAACCATGTGCTGTAGAACAGTCCTTTTCATAATAATCCATGTTTTGAATAAGAATTTATTTTAAAATGTTCCTGGCTTTCCAATGTAATAGCGTATCTGAACCTTGCAGCCCCACTTTAAACCATATATTCTTTCTAGTTGAGAATAAGTCTCTTTCATTCAGTGTAGAGACACTGCTGAGCACTGACAGACAAAAACATTTGTAATCATCATTCCTTTTTCATCAGTGATTTCCGTTTGCTAAAAAACTAAAGTAGGGCAAACCATTCTCCAATTAAACTATCAAGAGCATGAAATCAACTTCTTATTTTCAACCAAGAATTCAGATGGGTTAAAAAAAACAACATTAAATTTCCTGCAATGCTGAAGCAGTAAGAAGTAAGATGGGAAGACCATTGGTAGTGTCTCAGATTGGGCCATACTGTTGCAAAGCATTTGCAACTCTACTCTAATTTCTGTTATTGTTATATAAATGGAAAACATCCCTCCAGAATTAGAGTGAGGAAGGGACAGAGAGTCTGCTCTAAATACCAATTTTTTTTACAAGTATTTAGAAGTCTATGTGAGTTACTCATTCTTTGTAAATTCTACCCAGGCTAACCTAGCAAATCTGTGGCACTTATTTAAATCAAAGTCTTGGATGTGGATTCAGAGTGCACAGCAAAGTGATGGGAGGAAATGATCTGATTTGGGGGAACATTACACAGGAATTTGGTGGTAGACATTTGACTCACTATACTGTAGATATCAAAAATTGAAAACTACTCTTGAATAACTACATTTATTCAATGTGGTACATTCTGCAGGGAGATTTTCTGACTGACAGAAATGGTTGGTTTTGTAGGAAAACCTTGTTCTACTTCACATGTGTCCTGTGAAATAGTAACTGCTGATTTAGTTTGATGTGCTCTAAACAGTTTTAGTAAAAGTTCCCAAAATATCCCCAGGAGGATGTTGTTGGACCATCGAAGTCTTCAAATGGCATTTTAAGAAACTTAATAGTGTGTACAGTTAGGTTTAAGTGTTACATATTAAAATGGCTGATGAAAAATAGAGTGGTAATTTTACAGATATTTTGATGTCAAAAGTTTTTAAAAGCAACATGTTTTCCAATCTCTTAAAGATAATTTTCTGCCAGTGCCCTGTGTATGTAACAACCACATGTATTTGCAGCTGTTAGTAAAAAATCAAGAACACATTTTTGATGTGGGAGAAGGCCAAATTTTCACTAAAAATTTAAAAAGAAGTATCTGAAGTCCAAAAGTTGAGCTCCCTCAGTAGGATTTCACTCATATAAATTCAGTTTGTGACAGTTTCAGGGAGAGCAAGAATGGCTCTATGAGAAATGCCAGCAGGTCCTCAAAACCCAAAGGTTATGAGTAAAAACAGGTAGAATATTTAACAAAACAATATATTTTGTTTGGAAGAGATTTTAAATGGGGTTTTGGAGGCTGATTGCTATAGTACTGCAGGCACTTATCCTGATCTTTTTTGTGCAGCTTGTGTTATTTAGACTTTTGGGGAATTTCACGTTTTTTAAAGCACAGTGTACTGCCATCCTATTGAGAAATTTACAGGTGTCTGTGCAAAATTTTTTCCCCTTCAGAGTTGCTCAGATCAGAATCACCACCTCCGTATCTTCCTTTGCAGATGTGGTGGGCTCTGCATACACAAGATAATTTCCTTACGATTTTCATCACAGAAAACACTATATTCTCTTGTACCTGTATTTCACATCACATGTGACATCAACAGGGTTGGATGTGTTGGATCATGTAGGTGAAAGTCAGTGAGTGGCACCTTTTGTTAGACATAAGGATGTGACTGTACTGTGCTTTTCTACCAGTGAGGAACTATAGATTTGTTTTTTCTTCTCTTGGAGCAAGTAAAAACCTAGATTGTCTTAGAACAGGATTGCCATAAAAAAACCAACCCTAAAACCAAAAAAACCAAACCAACCCCCAAAAAAACCAACACAAAACAAGCCCTGCCCTCTGCCTTCTCACCATCCTATTCACACACTTCGGTACCTGCCACGTTTTTTTTTCTAATTTATAAACAACTTTTCCTTCAGATTTCTTCCCCTCCACCCCATCTTTTTTTTTTTTTTTCCTTTAGAAACCAGTACAGTGAATTTTATAGTATGTGGAAGCCTTGAGAATGAATGACAGATGACTTTTGGATATAAAATGACTGCAGGCTATGGTTATGGCAAGAACTGGCTCAAGCTCAGTTATGACAAGTTACAAGAAATGTTAATAGAATTCTCATTTTTACAATTTCTATAATATACCAAAAATATACAGACTGCACATAAATAAAAGATGTTAAGAACAACATAATGCACTGAATTTTTAGTGTATATTTTTGCTATACATTTTTCTTTTTAGCACTCTAACATATTTTTTAAAGTTTCATCTTATTTCATATTACAATTCAATGAATTCAGCATTTCTTATCTATCCCAGTAATAAAAGAGTTAAAATATGCTTTACAAATATATATTTTTTTATAATTAAGAAGTCTAAGCAAGATAAAATTCTTTATAACTAGATATGGCAAAAGTTTCTGTAAGAATAGCTATGTCATGTTTGTGCTATGGTGACTGCAGTGGAAAAGGTGTCAAATGAGAATATAAAAGCACTCACTGAGTCACAAGGTGCAGAAAGGACCACCTTGCTTTCTAAACTCCTTCTCAGAGAGGAGTCGGGGTGCAGTTGAATCCAATCTCGGCTTCAGACTTTGCCAATGGATTTTAACTAAAGGATTATAGAGGTGTAATTGAATATTTATGCTGGATTAAGTATGGCAAATGAAATATATATTTGAAAAATCTATTTAAATTGAATATAGTAATGATTAGACTAGAATATTTTAGTCAGAATTATTTACTACACAGTACAGGTAGCTTTATCTATTAGTAAAGTGCATTATTTTTTTAAGCTATTGAAGCAATTATATTGAGGCTAGTGAAAACAAGTAGAGATTGATGTCACTCACCCATACTGATGACTACGGGCAAATCTCTTTCACTCAGCCTGAAGGGATAACCTTGAGGGGTGTCTTCTCACTCACAGAAATCCAAGAAGAGGTATGTTGAAACACCTTACCATTAAAAAATGGGGCTGGGCTTTGATGATATAGAGTGGTTGACTGTCCATCATATGTCACTGGTGCCAGTTTCTATCAGGAAATATTGTTCTTCCTCAGGATGTTCAACTTCAGGATTGATGAGTCATGCTGGATTCAACATTCTTCTGCATCACGGACACACCTTTCTCCATTCACCACTTACAGCCTTGCAAATGGGGTACTGTTTGAGCTGGTTTACCCCCAGCTGAGGCAGAGCATCCTGCTACAGCTAAGTACTGCATGTGGGCATAAACAATTATCCACAATGCACACCATGGGGAATAACTGGAGAAAAGCTTCAGGGTTTGGATGTGTTTCACATGCTGAATACGTCTCAACAGTGCTATGGCACTGTGAAAATAGTGGTTGGAGGTATAAGGAGAAAGGCAACTTGTAAAACCCAAAGTTATTTTTCCACTCATTGCTAAGACCTCAGCTGCAGTAATGTGCACTGTCTTAGCCACTACACAGCAAGAAAAATATGGACCAGTTACAAAATATTTCAAGGAAAAAGTGAAAATGAGCAGAAGTCTACAAAAGCATGCTATGTGTGGAAAGGACTAAACAAAGTGGGATTACCTGCATAGGAAGGCTGAGGGAGGATATGGTAGTTGCCAGGTTTCTGAAAGTGCTAGAGTGTGACAGGGAGTAACCTCTCCATGTCTGTGGGAAGAAGATTAGGAAACAGTAACCTTGAACAGGAAACTAATCTTAAATCACAGTGGTGAATAATTGTAATTTTCTTAATTGGGCATTAAGAAAAAAATGCTGATAGTACTGATGCTCTGGGATCGTTTGCATGAAGAGGCTGTGCATTCAGCATCGTGGAGATACAGACAAATTGTCAAGCACCTTTCAGGAATGACCTGCATGGTTGTGATGCTGAACTGAGGTAGATGATGTCTTTTGATCATTACTGGCCTATGCTCAAGCCGATTGTCATTGCTGACTTGTGCATTTGCTGGCTTGGAATGGCTGAGAAAAATCAGGACCAACATAACATTGTTGGTAAGGGATCTCTGGGATGTAACTTTATTGTTACAGGTTTTAATTCTGGTTTCTTATCAGTCTTCTGGTACAAGAACAGAACTACTCCTTCAGCTCATCCTCCTTGTCTTCAGGTGCAGTATCTGATACCCGGTACATGACAGATAAGCAATCCTGAATTCCCAGCTCTTCTATGGTTCAAGTCTAATCCCGGGACAAATAACTGTTTATTAATATTTTGCAGGCATTTTTTCATTCATATCCACTCTTAGACCTCTTTGACTGCCGTTTTTTTCATATTGACAACTTGCCTTCTGTTCTTGTTTTTAGCAAAAAAACCCAAACTGAACCAGACCAAAAATCAAGATCTCAAATTCACATTTCTTCCTGCCTATCTAAATAAACATAAATGGATACATTTATAAAAATAATAAACATTAAAAATCTAGATTTTTTCTGTTCTTTTATCTGTTTGCATTAGCATAACTTTATTTATAGTAAGTCACATTTGATTTATATAAGAAATGAAAATCAATCATTTGCAGCACTAATTAGTCTACATTTGTGTAGTGGGGGAATGGACTATTTTGCCCACAGGATAAATTTAGAAAGATACTAGATGAGTGTCTCTGTCCATTATTATTAAAGTGTAATTATAGCAATAATTTAATATGCATCTCATTTATTCTTTCTCTGCTTTCTTTGTCATTTCCTCTAGGCAAAGAGACAACACTTTGTGCTACTTCTTGCAGCTTTTTGTGCTATTTGTCTTGCATTTCCTTGGCTACATTTTACTGTCACTCATTTGTCCATTTCTCCTTGCTTTAGACTGAAAGATGCCGAATGTTGCAACAAACATTTAAAGATACCCATTCATGATCCATCATATTACTTCAATGCATATCACCTACTCTGTCATAGATGTGACCTAAAATACAACCCCAAAATGCAGAGGTGAGACCCCTGAGAGCATTTTTTTTTCCTAAGAACTCAGTAAATGGCATTGCTCTGGCAGCTTGGAAAAGAACTTCATAATTCGCTGGTGTTAGCCACTTTGGTGGTGCAGCAAATGGCACACCAGCCTGGTCTGTGCTGTGACACAGCAAAATGCAGCTCTGTTGTCCAGCTGTCCAATTGCTTTTTTAGGTAATTAGAGTGTTAAAATAGGTTTTGGAAATAATTTTTTACAGTACCTGCTAGAAAAATGGCTGAGGGATGCTGGAACAGCTGTGAGATTAATGGTGTCAAGATTCAGTGCTGATGCATGATGAAAACCTGTCAGCTCAGTCACAGCGTAGGCAAACTAGAAATTAGATGAACATACCTACAGAATCACTACACACAGTGATTCTGCACCCGAAGGATCTCCAGCAGTACCTGAAATCATGGCCTTCACGTGAGTTGCACAGGGAGATGCTTTGAAATTACACATTGGGATCACAGTCTCTGGAACTGATTTAATTCTCCCTGGTATGACTGTCTTCTAGCACAGAAGAAAATATTAGAGTTGACTTTGAAATGTGAATAATGCTGATTTGTCAGGGCTCAGGGGCAGAGCAGGTCAGTGCTTTTGGCTGTGGGGATCTTCAGGTTGTTCCCTGGCCCTGGGTTCTGCTGGTGTGGGCATCCAAACCACGGCACAGCTGACCTTCTCCTTGGGGTAATGGGAACATCTCCTTGGGAACAAGTGGGACCAGACCAGAGGCAGGCTTTCCCTTCCCCTCCCACAGCAAGAGATCACAGAGGGACACGCAGCTGGGGACACCAAGAGTGCATGGTGTTACCTCTGGCACAGCAGGGTCAACAGAGGCACGTTTGCCTTCATGGCTGCTTGGGATGAATATGTGGGAGCTGTAAAATAATATGTCCCAGAGTGCTGCCAGCTCTGTAGAAGTGCAAAAGTGTTCCATGAGACTATTTGCAGTTGGGCTGTCTGAGAACAGACCTGTCATGTGTCAAGCATCCACAAAGTGGACCAGGGTGAATTGCACTTTTGCCTGCAAAGGCTTTTGTCTTCTAACATATGAACATATGAAAAACAGAGAGATTTTGAGACAGAAAACCAGCACTGATGTGACGGCTTTCTGAGGCTGGTAATAGGTATGTGCTGGAGGCAGAGCTTCTCCATGGAAAAGGCTTCAGGGAAAAATTGCTATGTGCTTGTACACTGATACAGATTATTTATTGAAATGCTTTCGTGAGCTTTACTCTAAAAAGTAAATCCTGATGTAACACACTATTGAGAAACTTGATTACCAAAAGTGATTTACACCACAAACAGTTAAGTGCAAAAATCTACTGAAGCAGATAAGATTATCATAATAACATTGGCAGCACTAGTTTATGTTCTACCTTTCATCATTATAGAAGAATACAGTCCTTGGGGCATACATGTCAAGAGCCCTATTTATTACCTTTTAAAATAGGTTAAAATAGTTCAAGGTGATTATTCTTACAAATGTATTTGCCTTTGCTTTTAACACTGCTACTTTAACACTATTTATTACAACTCCCCCCCCTCTGCCCCCCCCTTCCCCCCGCAAAGTTTGGCTTTGTCCTGGACTTTTCAACTGTAGACAATAAAGTACATCAACTAGAGAAGAGACAGAATAATCAATACTGCCCTCTGTGTAGGAACTGTCTTGTTAAAAAAGGAGTAATTTACTGCTCATCAATAATTATTTTGCTCTTCAGTACGTAAAAAGTGGTAAAACATAAGACTCAAGTGTCAAATACTGCCACTGAGCTGGTTAAACTGGGAGCTGGATTCCCAAATTTGTTTAGGTACCTTCAGGTTGTAGATGGGAGTGTCTCTGGGCTTTCCAGAAGCACTGGAACAATCTGGAAAGCACTGCTAAACCTCTGCTGCAAAACCACTGCAGAGAGCAATAGCCATCAAAGCTAAGCGGCATGCACAAAGTTAGATGGCTGTGGTATCAGTTGTCTAAACTTAAAGAGCAATAAAGATTATATGTGAGCCTGTCAGTCCCAAATGCCCTTTAGATCTTATCCTAATATTGCTGAGTCAAAGAGCTATAGTAGTTTTGGGAGTGTCTGTCTCCTTTCTCATTTTAACTGACAAGCAGAAGGTGAACCTGCCTTGTCTGTTTTGGAAATCCAAAAGGATTTCCTTACAGCCTTGGTCTCTGCTAGCATCTCCTACTTGGGAAATCTCACATGCCTTCAAATGACTCTGTTGACCTTGTTTTCTTAGAAGGATGAATGAGTTATGGGACCATTTCCTTTATTTTTTGTAACAAAACGGGAATCACAACCTGGGGTCCCCTTCCTCCCACCCATCTCATTTCTGAAACAGGGGTATAAATCCTGCTGCAAGCTCCTTTCAAGGACTGGGGTGGGAGAAAATAAAATTTTCTAAACAAATAAAGTAATTTGTTTGATTGTACACAGGGAAAAGGCTTCATGAACTGAGAGTGAGATTCAACTTCCCAAATCTGTGCAGGGCTTTGAAAGTGGAAAGCAAAACTAATGTTTGAAAAAGGGACCTAAAGCAGGGACCTAAACTGTAGAAAAGAATGACACTATCAGAAGAGTAAAGTAGAAGATGAGGTTTGCAGTACTGTTTTAATGCCTCATAAACCTGAGGATGCTGAGCAATGTGACCCACGTGAAATGGAAGAAGGAAACTAGTTCTACTGTGAAGGGCTTGAAAGCCTTCCAAAAAGTCAAGGTGTTTTAAACAAGTTATTGAGTTTCTGTGCTCACCCCAGCCACAACACTGAAGTAATATAAAAATGTAGAGGTGACTTGTTCTGTGGTCTGAATCAGAACAAACACATAAAAATATTTTCAGAGTTTAAGTTGCTGATCACTAATAGACATGAGCAAAGAGCAGATCACTGTGTTACAAATATTTGTTTGACTTTGAAAATCAGCCTTGATTTAGTTCAATATTGTATTTTTCATCTTCTTGTAACATTTGAACACTCAAGTTGCACTAGTAAGGATATGCAGAAAGAGCAGGTTCAAGCTCAGATATTTCACAGTCCAACATAATTTTTTCTTTTGGCCATTCTAAATTCACAGCTTGAGCTGCATTAAAGTTGTTTGGGGTTTTTTTTGTTCATGAAATAAAATTGAGTTTATTGTTGAAACTACAAGAAAGTAACTGAATCAATGCTGGTGTTGTCTAGCTTGATAATGTGGAAAACCCCACCACATGGAGTAGATAAAAAGAACTTTACTGGTGTATTGCTTACCTACTGCAATAGTGTTTGAAGTTGTTAGCAGGCCTCTTAGCAAGCGTTCTCCTTATGCTTCATTTTATGTAAGAAGGCAAGAAGATCCTGCAGACCAAAGAATTGCACAACATAGATTGTTTCATAGGGATTATGAAAAACACAAGTAGTGTTAGGAGTATGCAAATGCAGACTTTGTGAAGGGTGACATGTGAAGGTAGCAGGGCAAAAAAAGTCCTCTTCAGGCAAAACTAAGGAGCTAGTGCAAGGTCAGATGTTGTAACAGATGGTGAAATTATTAAAATATGTGGGAAGATAAAAGATGAGGAGACTTGTTTCCAGTACTGTCAATTCATCTCAGCAGCTTCTTTCTGCCTACTGCTTCTGTTCTCTCTGTGTAAAGAGGAGTTAATGGGCCCAACATTCAAATTATAATCTCATGAGATGACTGCAGAGGTGTCTACAGAAAACACGGTCATGCATAGGTAAATGGTGTCTTTCCCAGTTCAGGTGGTATCCTGGACTTGCACTGATCTACAGTACATCTTTTTGAGTCAGATATTGTAATTTTATGTATTTAGTTATTAATGAATATTTATTGCTTTGCACAATAAATATTAATTGGTCACTGTGACCATCTCTGTTACCAGAGTGCAGCTAATAATAGAGCCAGTATAAAATAGTCATTTGTGGCTCCATATCTTGACGACAATGTCCTCAGCTGGGAGGTCTTGGTTTTTCTGAGCTATCGACTGTTGAACTTTGCCAGGAAGATTGCCTCAGACACACAGCAAGGCCTGGTTCCCCTGAAGTCCTTCATGCTATGGCTCCATTTCACCAGCTCAAGGCAATTACTTCATTTGGTGTATTCTCATGTTCGTGCTGGAGGTCTCATCTGCCTATACTTCCACCCTCCACTCCCATCTTAGGGCTTGCCAGGACTGTGGAGATTCGTATCTCTATCACCTTCAGTGTAGATCCAACTTAGGAAGGGTTACGTATGGCTTTTTGATGTTGAGAATACATACATACATACATATATATATATATGCACACATGTCAAATATACCGTCTGTTCATGGAACACTACAAATAGTGCATCACTTTTAAAACAATCTTACTTTCTTGTGGGATGAACAATAACAAAGATTCACTGGTCTTAGAAGGGAGACCCTTTTCCATAAAGAACCTGAAGGACAAGTGTAAAAGTCTCTGTCTTCTTATCAGATGACATCTTAATGTTGACTTCTGTGAGGATGACTGCTCCCAGGAGAGGAGTCATTAATTTTAACTGGATTATGCAGATAAAGAACACCTGCAGTTACTTCTGAATTGACTAGGTTGTGTGGATCCAGTGAAATGAACCTGAATATCTAGTTGTACAGAAATTACCTCCCCCATGTAGGCTGAGTCACAGATCCAGGTACTAGAAAATCAAAGGTAATGTGGTTTTTATGTGCTTCTTTTTGCTGTTGCTCCTCTTGAGACACTCTGTCCTCCCCCAACACAGTCAGCAGAAAGAGGAAAATTATCTCTGTAACCATTTGGTAGGTTTGTCAGAATTAGCAGAAACTCCTGCTAGTGTTTTGGGATCTCTTGCAGTTTGAGATTCCCTTTGGCCACACCATTTCTCCTTCCAGCCTTTAGAGTTTCTCATACTTTAATGTAGGGATATAAAATGGGGCTCTCTATTTTTAATCTTTCTCTAATTATTTTTATGAATATTCTCATATTCTCTTTTTTTCATATCACAAGCTCTACAGTGTTCACTCAAGCTACCCCTGATGTGAATTATATTGTTAATTCTGTGGGTAATAAAATGATGAATGTGTCACAGAGAGCATAATTCCACCTTTGAGTTTTGCCCTCACTGCAGTACATCTTTAAATGCTGGAAATCAGAGGGAAACATGTAGCCTGGATAAAAGAAAAAACGGGATCAGTCATTCGGGAACAGGGCTGAGGTGTGGAGTTCAGACTCAGCCTGCAAGAGCAATACTGCTGACCCCAGGCCATCCAAAATCACAAGAGTGGCTGGAAAATATATGTAGTAATCAGAGGTTACTTTGTTTGCCTTCTGGTTCTGAAGTCTTTGTGCAGAGTCTCTGTGCTTGCGCTGATATCATACCTACAAGCTTCTCTCTGGGGTCAGGAGGGGTAGAAACTTGGATTCCTATTAGGAAAAAAAAAAAATTGATGTGGAAATTCACATGCAATCTCTTCGTGCCAACCACGACTGGAAATCTCCAAATAGCAGGATAATTCTCATAAACTCTTTAGATTTTTTGCTGCACCAGAAACTGCAAGATCTGGTCAGAAGCAAAGACTATAGACTGTTTTTTCTCTCATCTTTACAGATCATTTCATCAGATCAGCTTCCAGAAATTCTGCTAATTAAAAAACAATCTGTTTTCATCTTACCCTTTGTCCCCAGAAAAAAAAATGAATGAAAGCCTTCTGAACAAGAGAGGAGAGAAATTCCTCCATCTTTTTCTTTATTGTGGTACCCTGGCACAACAGCTCTGTGGCATATAGGCTACTTTATGAAACCTCCTTGTCCCTTGCAAATGATCCCCAACTCTGCAGAGATTTCTGGAATTTTTCTCTCATCTCTGATGAGAAAGAGAAGTTAGAATTACTAACTTACTAAACATTTTTTTACACCTCAAAAAATATTCATAGCCTTGAAAAAAATGATAAAATGCTAATATACAATGTAAAGCTTTTATTCAATATAACAATAACTTTTTGTATTAAAGTGTTTTTCTCCAGATGGTTATTTCTACTTCAACTTTTATAAGTGCTATATTGTGACATATACTATGATACATAAAAGTGAAGTTGATAATTAAAAGCATGCCCTGGTAAGAGCAATGTATGTTCCAGTAATTGTTCAGTAAAATTCTGACAAACACCGTACTGTTTGAACAATATTTCTCACAAATGACTGCTAATTTCCAAACACTAACAGTCAGCTTCTCTTCTTTCTGGTGATAATAGATTTTTTGCAGAATGCAATATAAGAAAATTATTAAAAATGCCCTTTTCCAAGAACTGCTGAAGTATTTAGAGATATTTCTACTGGATATTTATAGCTGTTCAGTCTGATCATAAATAATACACTGTGTTCATGTTTTGCCTGTGCATATTTCTGTAACTGTTGAGGCAACTATCTTGAGTATTAGGTTTATACAGAGTCTGAAGATGGTCATTGGCATATTCTAGTGTTTGTTGCTGCATTACTCAGCCAGGCCTACAATACACAAAATGTACTTTTCATTTAAGTTTCAGGAATTTAAAATTTGCTTGTACGTTTTCAGTTTTAAACTGAAGTAAGATGATATCTGATTTACAATTTTTGCTCCTCAGCTCTAGAATTTCAAAAGTGGTTTCACAGACTTTTGGTGAAACCATGGAGTTCCAGGAATCTAAAGGTTAATTATCATTAGGGTGCTTACATGTCTCTTTGGGGTCTGAATATGAAGTTTGTTCTGCACATAGACAGAGGTCTGGCACAGATACAGGAAATGGAATCACAGGAGAAAGAATAAATTTGAAAATAACATAGCTTAAGAACTTTCTTTTCTTTTGAAGGCTCTTTTGCATGTTTTATATTCTCTCTCATCCTCCATGCTTTCATAATCTTTCCTATAGAGAATAAGAACTCAACAATATTCAAACGCACTTTGCAAACACCCTGTGTTCAAATAGTTCCCAAATTAGACATTATAATGAATTCACTCCTTCAACTAATAATGCTGTTATTTTTAGCTACTGAACTCTGACATGTGGTTATTATGTTTAGCTTCATTTTTGATGGGTACAAAGCATCCAGCACACCTACAGACAGCATTTAAATATGTGCATAGTGTTCACAGGCTACAAAAATCTTGACAGGGCTCTGATCTTTTTGTTCAGGTTTTTTTTGGTTGGTTGGTTGGGTTTTTTTATTTTTTTTAATTTTTTTTCCCATTTTCTGGTCATGGAAGTTGCATTTATCTGTTCTTTTCACTGAAGTAATTGAAGTAATGTATATACTAAGCTTGTTCCATGGCATTGATATCTGAGTCATGGTGACTGAACACCAGAACCTGAGACCTTCATAGCTTTTCAATAGGTCTGTGGTTTCTAGAATTTCAAACTCTGGTCAAGGATAATCTATTTAAACAACATTCAGCCACCCTGCTCTTACTGCACACTTCTGCCTACAAACACCACCTTCGGTGTCTCAAGGTATTACTTTTCCTCTATCGTTTGAGACATGAAAATTGGTTTTATACTTTGTTCCAGTGTACTGTCATCAAAGGCACATTAATTGGCAGGCATTAGACAGTCCGTTTCTTTTTTTTGTAAGACTTTTTAAGAGTACAGTTGCTAGGCCTTGAATGTGCCACATAATGACTCTTACATACAGTAGTGTATCTGTATGAAACCAGTGAGGTGTAATGCATTAACCACACCATTCTTTAGGCTGCCAGTTGGGTGTGTTTCTTCTGTCCAGTGTGCTGCCCTCCCCAAAACTTTCCTTGAGCGACCAGGAGCTGTCTGATTGTGTCAGTCAGGGCACCCACTGTGCCTTTTGCCACCAGCACCATCTGTGGACTCCTCTGCAGCGTGTTCATGGTGCATGCAGTATCTGGGACTTTTTGGCTATGAGGTCCATCTGCTGCCAAGTGACTTGTTACAGACCTTTTCCTTGTTGTCATTACTCTGTTACTGAGAGAGAGAGGTACAAATCTTCTCAAGTCACCTCTCTTGGCAAAATGGGAAACATTTTTGTCATAAGAGTTATCTTTAGGAACAACCCAATCAAGAAACAAAAAGATTTATGTAACAAGTATGCTGGTTCCTAGTTGCTTTTCCTGAATGGCTCCATCCCTCAGAGAACATCACTTTCTGAAAAGCTACTCTGAACAGATATATGATTTTATTCTATTATACATTGTTCATAAGATAAAGGGTTTTTTTAGTCACCTTGCTTCAAATGTGAAAAAAATTTCTTTGAGAAGCCAAAAAATAGCAATATCTGAAATCTGAGAATACTTTGGTAGAGTTTTTGGTATCAAAAGTCTCATTGTTGTTGTCACAAGTTGACTGTTCATCAAAACATCATCAAAACCCTTCAATGTATATGGTACAGAGGAAAGAGACAGTATTGCATTATAATTCCAAAGAAGATAGTGACCTGGCATTCTTGAATGTTTTTTACTCAGGTCACCAAAAAAGTCTTATTAGCTGTATTTGGAAAAGGGTTTAGAAACATTGGATGAGAAGCACTGTCTCTTTTCAGAAGAAGAGCACATAAACCCACATGCTTTGTAAAACCACCATTGCTCTTAAGAAGCACATCCATTTTGGTGGTGTGTAGAGACGACAGTGTTCATGTATTCAGAAAGTTCAAACTTTCTGTTTGGAACTTTTCCGTATTATATCCCCTGCCTTCCCTCAACTAATTTGTGGAAATAAACAAAACCAACCAACAAACAAACAAGTGTGTGGAAGGCTGAAACGCAAGGGATAAAAAAGATGTCTGAGTCTTTCATCCCAGTGACTTACAGCTCTTGCTCAAGTTTACACTTTTTGCTTGATTTTGAGTTCCCAAGCTGAAGTTTTCAGAAACAGAAAAGCAGTATACAGAAAGGTTTTTGACTATGACAAATTTTAATTTCTGTTAAAAAGCCATGTTGGCAATTCATGAGTTCAGACTGAAACACCTTTAGTCTTTATTAATTCTATCATAAAGTAAAATAGGAGAGAGAAACATTATTTTGTGCTCTGAGAATGGATATTCTAATAAAGAAAGTCCTTAGCTCTGAAATTTCCCTCATCTAAAGGGAATACAAATCCTTGGAAAATCTTTAGGGTCTCCCTGACTAGGTCATTCATCCTTAGCAACCTGGAGATTCAGAATACAAGCAAATAAATAAATAAATAAATAAAACTAATAAAAAGGCAAATATTGGAATTTATTTTTTTTTATTCCTGCTGCTGAATATCATATATCTCATATTCACTAAAGAAGTGGTATAAAATACTTATCAGATTGTTGATTTTCACTGCCAGACTTGACATCTTTCATACACAGGATACGGCAATTACTTTTCTTTTTCAGTTCCCATGCAAAATTACATCTTCCACAGGTACCTCAGCTCCAATCAAGGCAGCCACTTCCAGGCTTTACAGGACTTTATTCACAGCACATAATCTCTACCTTCATGTTACAGAAGAGCGTTTCTGAACTAGAATCAGATAATCTATTTTTCTCTCTCTTTTTTGTTCCCTGAACAGCTTTACCTGTGAAATCATGTCTTTTATGTCACTTGAAAGTGAGATTTTTTACTTATGTAAAAAAGCTTGTGTGTCTATTCAAAGGGCTGCCTGCAGGTGTAGTGAGAAAAAGATTCCTCATAGACCAGATGTTTTTCAAAGCAGCAGTTAAACAGACACCCTGGAACAGTAGAGTGTCAAGATATTGGAATCCAGAGGTGATTTTTTAAAGTGGAGCTTTCTGTCCTTTCTCTTTCTCATCTGGATTTTTCCTCTATTCCTGGCTTCAAACATCCTTACTGCACTTCTTGCCTGTGGAAAGAGATGTATAACCATTACTATCCCACACTTTACTTTCCCAAACTTAAGTGACAGCAGAATGTTTGGAAAACAGAGCAAGCTTTCATGTACAAACACACAATATTTTGGGTTTTTTTGCTTGTTTTGGGTTTTTGTTGTTTGTTTGTTTGTTTTGAAATTGCACAGGATCTTTCTGCCTGCTGTGGATCATTTTAAAATCCCATTATGTCATAAAAATATGTTTTCTCTTTAATTTCTCTTCCATCTTATGTTAGTTTTCCTTTAAAAAAGCAATCTTTGACTGCAGCACAAATTCCCCTTTATCCTCACAGTGGCAGGCTTACCCCATTAATTTATTTTTGTCAAATCAAAGCTAATGTCACAAACACTCTAAAAGGGGATCCCATCCTCACTCATATGACCACACCACTCCACACCTTTCAATCTTTACTTGTGTTTGGCGGTAATGTGTTGGGATTTTTTTTAAATCTCAGGAGTTCATATTTTCCACTAAAAAGAAAA
The DNA here is from genome assembly GCA_013396655.1 of Campylorhamphus procurvoides. NCBI lineage: Eukaryota > Metazoa > Chordata > Aves > Passeriformes > Dendrocolaptidae > Campylorhamphus > Campylorhamphus procurvoides. Next base: position 1,235,376 of record WBMV01006287.1, on the reverse strand, counting down.
ATTCATCTCTTGGTGGTTTCCTTTTTTTCTATGGACAAATCTTCTAGGGGTTTCTGTAACAATTTACAGTATAAAGTCTTTCTTTATAGAAGACTTGAAACATATTTGTGTAATTTTTCAGTGCCCACCTCTCAGTCTTCTCTGCTTCGATAATGTGTGACACAAAGTTATGTTTCCTCTTCATTCATTGGTCTAATTTTCTGTGATACTTAATCTTTGTTTACTTCACATGGATCAAACTTTCCAGTCTCATGAGTAACTAGTGATGGCATGAGTGTGCCAGGTGAGGGGGGATTTCAAATGGGTTTTCTTGCTGGTGAGAAGACCAGAAAAGTCACTAATTAGGAGTAAATAGTTGGTTGTTGGAACAGCAGCTGAGAGGCAAGAGAAGGATAAAGAGAGAAGTAAACATCAAAGTATGAAAAGAAGTTTTCAGAAAATGCTACAGAAAGAAAGGAAAATCATCAGAGATGAGCCAATGCAGGGAGGTGAATCCCATGCAGACAAGCTGTTTTGACAAGGAACAGAAAAACTGTAGTGGAGACATCTTCAAAATCACCTTTTCCAAAATGTGAGATGAATCTCTGGGAGGGTGGTAAGCCAGAAAAGGTTTGGGCAAAGGTTTGCATCTGTAGGATATTGTGGTGCAACGTAGTATTTTTTTTCTTTGGAGATTCAGGAGATACAGAGTATTTGGATGAGCTTATGCAGTGTTTTCTTCTGCATGTCTTTCTGCCATTCAGCTTTAAAAACAATGTGAAAACCCAAGTTTAACCACATGCGTGTAGTCTGTGAAGGAAAGGGCAAGCCAGTACAACTGCTCCCTCTTTACCTAAATGAAGGTGAAACAGTTTTGAGATAGTAATTTCCACATGTAAGCTTCTTAAAAGTGGTTAAATCTCCAACATTGTCACTAATCCAGAGGTTATAAAGTGAGTTCCGTTGCTGCTTCATGTAATGGCATTTGCTGAAGAAAAAAAAAAAGAAACATTATTCCTATGCATTTTCCACTTTACTATTCAATGAATTGAAATTGTCTAATTGTTCACCAACAATGTCTTTTTTTCCTTTTTTTTCCCAGGCACTTAGAGATGACTTAAATGTCATTTAGTCAATTGGCAGAGCAAAGAATTCAATTTATGGATCAGATTTTCTCTGTTTCTTTGGTCTTTAAAATAATTTACTTGGTTGGCTTAGTGTGCTCAAAAGGTGAGGGATTGACATGACTACATTGCAGTAATATCAGTTCACAGAATTAGGTTGTATGCCTACATCTTTGCTAAAGATAGAGTTGAAAAGGTAGAATTTTGTCAGAATCCACTTGTATTAAAATTCCCTTAAAAAAAACAAAAGAAGGGAAATGAAACCCCAACTAACTTTCTAACAAATTCTGAATCACACTGTACCCAGTGTTAGAAATAAATGCATGCAAGTAAATGAGAATAAGACAAATAAGGCAAAGCCAACAGCAGCTCAACCTTCTTCACCCACAACTGATTCCACACCACTTAATCCAGTGGGAAACCTTCTGTTGGCACCCAGGAGTGATATTTACTGTGGTCAACATGAAGTAAATAAAGTTGATTAAGGCCCCTCACAATTTCTTCATATTCTACTCTTATTTCTGCTTTCTAAATGCACCTGCTTGTTTGCACATCCAGGTGTTGTGTGAATGAGATGCTGTTTTGCTAAATCATTAAATCAATTTTCCCATGCACACCAGCTCAGTCAGTGGCTCAATATTTATCATGTCGCAGCTGATGCTGTCTCTGGCCTGGGAAAATTATTTTCTTCTCTGAAGACAAACATTTTTTTACACTTACAAGAAGAAACGGTAAAAGCTGGGACCACTTGAGTCTTGTGATAGGACTCTCACTCTGTATGACTGCCATAAAAGTCTTTGTGTTGCATAAATTTTATTCTGTGGGTGTTGTGAAGGAAATCAGTGTATGCTTGTAGTCCCTATTAGTTTATTTTTTAAAAATGCACATTGTTAGATTCACAAGTTGGTGAATCTCCTGCTGGATATTTATTATCATTTCCATCCAAATAGGTCACCCTGGTTCCTTGGCCTGCTCTGAGCAGCTGACTGTGCAGATGGGACCCTCTGCTTTGTACCTTCTGCCACTCACATGGGTCTTTGGCATCCCAGGGCCAAAAGTCTCTTTTCCATTTTTCAGGTACCAACAACACCTCATCAATGTATATAAAGGAGAGTTGCCAGAAGGATGGACCAGGCTCTTCTCCATTGTGCAGACCAACAGGACAAGAGGCAATGGGCAGAAACAGATGCACAGGACCTTCCACCCAAATATGATGAGGAACTTCTTTAGTGCAGTGACCAAGCACTGGAACAGGTTGCCCAGAGAGTCTGTGGAATCTTCTGTAGTGAAGATATTGAAGACCTGTCTGGATACAATCCTGTGCCATGTGCTCTGGGATGACCCTACTTGAGCAGGGAGGTTGGATGGGGTGACCGACTGTGATCCCTTCCAACCTGATATGTTCTGGGGTTCTGTTACTATGTGATAACACACCTGCTGGTACCTTGCAGACAGTAAATCTCACAAGCAAGGACATAGTATCAGAAATCATAAACTGGTATGGCAAATCCCCAGTTCCCTCTAGGACAAGTGAAAACACAGAATGGAGTGGTTGGTCTTCAAAAGCAAAGCAAGACTGGCAGTGGCATCTCAGCACTGGTGAAACCAAGGGTATGTCTCAATTTCTCACTTAACTCCACTTTCCGAGAAGGTGAATTTGTTCTCAGCTCATGAGGAAGGGGAGCCCATCAGCTTCCTACAAACCAGTGATCCCTGTTTATGCATGTCCACAGAGCAGCAGCTGGGTTTTGTTCTGGTGGTTCTTCTTTTATTTCAGGTGAATAGTGCTCTGCTAACAGTAGCCAATAGATATAGAGATATAAATAGGTATAAATAGATATAAAGAGCCAGGTGTACCTATTGATCCATAATTCAAAGGTCATGTATGAAATGGTTTCATCTGTTGCTCTTGAACCTTGAATTACAATGGCACTATTAATAAATGGTTATCTACAAATGGGAACCTCTCTTGAAAGTGTAATTTGTTGATGGGAATAAATGGAAAAGACTAAAATGTAATGCATTGTATAAAAGTTGTGTTTCTACTTATGTATATTATGGCTTATCAAGAAAATGACAATGCTGATATGGTTCAGCATTCTGGTTTTGAAAAATCTCATTGTAAAAAAAAAATATCATCGGGTTTGGTGATTATCATATTAAGGACTTGGACTGATACATTTGAACCTGAATTAGAAAATAACACTTTATATCAATTTCACACATATTTTGATTTTTAATTATAAAAAAATATGGCATTTTTAAAATTGTTTTAGGCTGGGAACAAGCCCAGTGCAACAATATTATTAGATCTATCAAATATGAGCAGGCCTCTGGAATGAAGCAGCTACACAACAAAACTAAGATACCAAGGAGTTAAATTTGATTTCTATCAGACTTCCACTAGCACACCTTACTTCCCACTATCATTTTCCTTGAGGGGAAAGCCTCACCTGAAAGACTAAATAAAGTGTGACACAAGCTATGAGTTTTGTTCTTAATGTATTACATCATAATTTTACTCATAATTATTTTTCACCTCTGTGATATGCTTAGAAATTCTGCTTACACAGTACTGACTAAAAATAGTTAACAAACAGCCATGATACTATTTTGTAGGATGGCATAACTTCAGATTTGTATATCATGTAAAAATATCAGTTAGGGTTACAAATTTCATGATTAGACTAAATTTGAAATATTTAATTAATTGTAACACCACTATTATTTCATTATACTCTTCATTCTCCTTTCTAGCTATGATTTTCAAGATATATTTTGTCAGTATTCTCTATTTTTCTGCTGCACACAGTGTTTGTGGGCTATGGCAACCGATCGTCTTGTGCTTTCTTTTGCTTTAATTTGCATAAACACGGGAATCATATGAATATTCAGTGAGTGGCTTTGCATTAAGTAAGTGTCCTTAATCAGCTTTTCAGTTCAGTCTTATTGGTTGCCCACACAGTCAGTTATTTCACCCAGAAAATCTGAGGGCCCTACAAAGCTAACCAGGTAAGGTTTGAATTCCTTGATTATTTCATGAAGGAGAATTATCATTGATTATATAGATTCTGGGGATGGCTCAAAGTTTGCTTGTTTGCTCAGGGAGAAGTTATATATGTTTTGAGGTTTTTATCATTATTATTACTGTTGTTCTCATTGTTGTTATTAACCCCAGATAACCAGGTTGGAAACATGATTCTGTAATTTGCATAAACATCAACTCAATGAATAATACATAAAGGTTATTTTAAACACTGGGCTCCCAGTGCAGCAGTCTGAGAGGCACTGCAGTTTGATTGGCTCTGCAACATTTTCATCACTGGCAATTATTCCTACAGCATGAATGCCACTAAAGAACCTGAACTAATGTACAGTATTTGTTTGGAGTTTTTTTTCTAAAATGTTGGCAATCTTTTCAAAGAGAATTGCAGCAGTCCCCCCCATGCCCTCCCCACCTATAGTAGTTCTTGCTTTCCATGAAAAATATGTTATGAGCTTGATTGCACCCACTGTTTGTAGCCTTAACCAGTGCTTGAGATTCCTGGGGAAGGTGGCATCAGCTGTAAATGTACTGAGCTTGCATAAATATAAGCAATATGTAAATAGAAAACCCTCATGTTAAAATGCAGTGTGTATCCTTCCATTCACATGCTGGAGATCTCTCCACTCACCTCTGTTTAAGCTGGGAAACACTCTGGGCAAGGAGTAGTCACACTCCATATATGATGTTTATAATGTTAGTTTGACTTTTCTGCTATCTAAAATGTCATTTAAGGAAGGAGAAATGGAGGGATGGATACCTTTACATAAACTAATGGGACATGATAAGGCAAATGTTAGTTGAGGACTCAGTACCTGGGTAACAGGGTATAGACAGCCAAAGCTAGTTTATGTATTTAAATTACTGGAGATAATTAACCTTCCTTTCCTTGTTCTAAGCTTAGCGCTCAGCTTTTGTGAGTGTCTTGAAGTGAGCTGGCCAGGCATAAGATAATCATATCTAGAGGTTTCTTGTGACAGAGGGTTCTGGTCCAGAAGCTCGTAGGTGTGCTGGCACTTGTAGGGGTCATTGCCCCAGGCGAAATATAATGTGTATGAGCACCAAAGATAGCTCTCTGGAAAATTAATGAAACAGAATTTTGATACACAATAAAATTTAGGGTAAAAGTCATAGTAAGTGGAATGTTCAGTCAGCATCCATTAAACTGTATCAAGTACAGCTATGCATGTGCTTCACAAATGATAATGAGGAATAGTGAGTTGTGTGGGTTTGACTATAGATATAACCTCTAAACCTGAACAGCTGGTTTTTAACCGTACCTCATTGCTAAAATTACACATTAGATTGACTGTAGGTAACCTGGAGTAATGTGAAGCAGATGATGGCAAGCTGGTCTGTTTTCTGTCATGTTGTAATCTCTGTTGAGAAGATGCAGAGCAAAGAAAACATTTTCACTGCTGGTATCAAATATTCCCGTGAATCTAATGCCAACAAAAACTAAACAAAAAAACAACCGAACAAAAAAAACCCAAACCCAAAAACCACACACACACATGCACAAACACCCCACAAACCAAACTGAAAACAAAAGCAACAAAAAAGAGTTAAGGAAAAGCAAAAATGCCTTGTTTGGTTTAGTCACTAGTTTCCTCATTTGGGGTAGTGTTATTTCTTCCAACAAATATTTAAGCCATTTCTTATATGACATTATGGGAATTTTTAAAGGATTCCTAGCAGGTGGCCTACCAGGAGCATGTTTTATTTTTTGATCTGTTTTCAATTTTTTTCTAATTATTCCTTTAAATCAGTGCCTGGGATTTAAAAGATGTAAAAACAGGAAAAAATGTCTCTTATTATTAGATGCACTTATTTAAAGAAGTGCTACATTTTATGCAGAATCACTAAAACTAATTTTAAACTTACATCTCCTGGCGATTTCAATTAATTAAATCTTTCAGGTTTTAATAAGTTCACTGTGCATTTAATCATCAGCCATTAAATGCTTACAGCGACCATAAACAGTAAGTGATCTTCAGTGTGTTACAGGGATTGTAGGGCTGGTAGTTTTAAAAGAATTTTCTTACCCTAGAACTAGATGACTTGTCAAAGAAATTGTGTGAGGAACACTGGTAGCAGTCCATATGTTATTACGAGGTAATTACAGGATGTAACACCTCCCTCTGTGCTAAGCCCTCCCTCATTATCTTTTTTCACATTGAAAATTTTAATATCCTGATGAAATAGATCTAACCTGATTTTAAAACTATCATTGCTGCTTAGGTAAAATTTCTAGAGGCAGTTCAGGGATTTTATACACAGGAAGGACTTTAAAACTGAGCCTTTCACAGTCATTCCTGAATACCAGATGATGCCCTTTTTGGCACAGCAGAAAAGAAGGGAGGAGTTGTCTGAGGCATCTTCTGGGGAAAAAAATGGGGGCCAATGAGCACAATGTAATTGCCCATATTGAGATAGGATGAAATGTGGTGGAAAATGCTTTAATGTCTTCTCTAAGGAAGGGTGCTGTTAAAGTGAGAAACCCTACACTTAGAGATAACCATGACAAATCTGTCCCTCCTGCACACACTTTGACTTAGCTGATCAACCCTCTTTGATACCTCTAAGCACCTCCAAAATACCCATCACCAATCCTCATAAATATACAGCAATTTCTATTTCATCTTTGAAATAAGACCAGAGTATCAGGTGAGTCAGTCACATTTGTTTTGTGTAAGAGGAATCAAAACTGAAGCAGTGCTTGGCCTCATAGGTCCTGCTGTTATTCCTGTTATTGGTTTTTTTTTCCTCCTCTAGAGTAAATAAATAATTACTGGAAGCATGTTTTCGATAGCTATGATTGGTGAGTAAACTTTGAATTTAATTAATCCTTAATTGCCCAGCAATGAGGGCCAGAAAGGCATGGATTTAAATTGCTCTGTTTTGTAGTTCTTTTTGATTGAATGGGCATAAAACCAAAAGTGCTGTCTGAATGTAAAAGCTCCCATTTCCACTGTCCTTGGTCCTTCAGTTCTTGTGATGGTGCACTCCAGTTTGACCCCAGCATGGAACAAAACCTGTGTTTCTGATATTGGAAAGCATTTTGGGGAGAAAAAGGGAGCAAACAAGTTTGCAGGCTTTCATATACAGTTTCAAAAAGAAAAAAAATAATCTTATTTTTAATTTTCCATTGTGAGTAACCTTTAGACAGGCACAGTACCACTGATTTCAGTTTCTGTGCTGGAGAACTATAGGACTAAACCCTAAAAAGAAAAATATTAACCTGGCATGAAACAATAAATTAGGATGCTTATTCACCTCCCTCTCACCTCAATTTTACACCAGGGTAACACCATTGACATCAGTGGTAGTACTGCTGACTTACCTTAAGGAAAGGAAGGAGAAAAATCAAAGTCTGATTTTTTTGTAGCTTTCTCAGAAACCAAAAAAAAAATGACAGCTACTCCAGCTGTGTCACTGTAGCCCTTGGTATAAACTACAGACATTTTTACATAACAAATATGTTGTCTACCTATCCAGAACTGCAAGGTGGATCATTCTTATGGGAGTTCCAGTTTCTTTACATATTGCTGCTGGAGTTATCATCATTCTCAGGAGTAATGAAGGTCTTATCAAAAAAGCCAAAATCTTTCAAATAAGCGTTCACATGATGCTAAGGGAACAGATGGCTAACAGCCCTGGGTTCTGTGCAACACATTTTGACACTTGTGGAATAAACAGGTTTTCTACTTCAAATTCCTGTGTTTCTTCTTTCAATTCTGTTTTAGTTTGGGATTTTTTTCTCACAGGTTTGGGGGTTTTTTATGTCATTTTGTTGTGGTTTGGATTTTTTTTTCCCCTGGTTTAGGGACTGAGGAACGGGAAAAAGACTGAAGGAGGTGTTTTTAAAGCACAATTTTCAGAGGTCATTTGAAAACACCATTACAATCAGCTTTCTCTTTTACCAGGTAGTCAAGGTGTGATTTACTGAGGTGAGTTTGACCCAATGCAACAGAAGACATTTCAATACAATTTAGCAAGTGCAGTTTTTCATTCTTGGCTTACGTTGGCTATAGTTCACCTAAAAAGTCTTGGAGAAATTTCTCCAAGTCCCTATGCTCTCATTCCCCAGTGTTCGTGATGGGGAGAGCTTCACATTATTTAGTTTTTGTTACTAGGTATCTCTGGAGAGGTTTAATTGCATTCCTGGTTATACCATGGAAGAGGGACACTGTTACTCTCTTGAGGCCATTTTTCCGGGGAAAGAGATGGAGAACAGGGACTTCATGAAGAGCAGTTGCCACCATAGACTGCCTGCTGCTCTCTGGCCTTTCAGGAATTATTAGGGAAAGATAGTATGTCGTGTAACTCCGCCCCAGGTACCAGTGCACACTGATACAGTCTAAGGTGCAAAAGAAGGTTCCCACAGAACTTCAGGCACTATTGTCATCCCTCTGCAGGGAGAAATGTCATCCTTCTAACTCCTTACAGGAGGATTTCTGCTAGGGGGATCTTTCAGTTTTCCTTCATCTCATGGCCTTTCACTGGTCTCATTCTCATCTAAACGGAAACAGATGTCCCTTTGCACGGTGTTGGAAGGAGTAATTAATTCATATTCATTCATTATTTTGTGGATGTGAAGAGCTGCATCATTACTAAGTGTTATAATTATTATAGCTTTGAATTATATGAATAGTTTTCTGGTTTTGCCAGAGTCCAGAATTCTGATAATGTCTTCTGTAATGAACAATGGCTTCTCAGTAAAAAGTGATGATTTTATTAATCACTGCATAGGGCCTGATGCCTTACTCAGGAGATTTTTGAAGGATTTATTCTGGTGAAAGGAGTATTGGGTCCCACTGTGACATGAGTGCACAAAGTCTGGATGTTTCCACAGTGGTCAGTTTACTAAAAATATTTTAAACATGATGTTAGGCTGATGTGTAAAAGACAGTCAACAGCAGGCACCATGGACTGTCCAAGGACTTAGAACAATCTTCCTGAACATGCAGATTTCTATGTGAAGCAATAACAGAAATCTGCTTATACCATAAAAGTCTAAGTGTGGCACACACAGTATTTTATGTATTCAACTAAAGCTCCCTGAGAAAATCTAATTTGTAAGTATCGTTGTATGTTTTTATCACCGTTTGGTATGTTTTAGAAGTGGTAGCAGAGTTTAAAAATTGTTATATTTTCTCAGATTTGTAGTACAACTGTCTTGCATTACATTCAAAAGTTATGCCTAAAAGGTTGCATCTTTGCATCTCTGAAGATGTACAGAACATGACAGGGCATGTATGAGATCAGTGCATGGGCACTGACATCACATAATTAATGCTTCTCCTTGCTACTGTTTTTTTTATACATTTATTTATATGCTTACTTTTTAAAACCACAGAAATATGTCAGTAGCATTGACTTCTTTTTGTAAAATGTTGCTGGAGTCCACATTTTATACAGTGAAGGAAAGTACAGTATAGATTTACCCAAACTCTTTAATTGCAATACCACAAAAGAAAAGAAACCAAGCAAAAACCCAATAAAAATACTTACTGGGAATATGCTAACTTTGCCACTATTGTGAGGTTTTGCTTTAGAATTTTTCCTAATCTGTGTACTTCAGAAGATTAACTTTTTCACAAAATCTCATTCTGATTTTTCATAGAATTACAGAATCACAAAACCATAGAATATGCTGAGTTGGAAGGGTCCCATCAGAATAACTGAGTCCAACTCCGGGCCCTGTGCAGGACCATTCCCAAAAGTCACACCTTGTGCCTGAGAGGGTTGTCCAAATGTTGCTTGAACTCAGACAGGCTTGGTAGAGGGACCACTTCTCTGGGTAACTTGTTCCAGTGCTCCATACCCTTTGAGTGAGAACTTTGCCTGATATCTAACCTAAACCTCCCCCTCAAACTGATTTCCTGGGCAGTAAATGACAAGAAACAAATTTTCTTACAGGTTGTAGAGGCTCTTCTCAAGGAGCATTGGTTTGTGGCTTTATGGAGTTCTAGAAACAGAGATCAGCAGAGATGTTGGCAGGGATGGAGAGTGAATTAACACCTGCAGGTTTGGATAATGTCCTCTGAAGGGGATGCCAAGACATAGTTTTTCCCTCTTGAATGAAAGAATGCAAAAGAAAAGAAATAAAACCCCCCTAAGAGTGTTCCACTGTATTCAGACCTAGTGAGAAAAAAAGATTCATTGGACCATTAGATTTTATCACATTGGTTGTCCTACTTTTTAGGGATATTCAGCTTTCTTGCAGGCTGGGGATAAACCAGAAACATCTTTTCAGCAAAGGCAAATAAAAGGTCTCAGTTTTCTAGAACTAATTTATTATTCAACCAATCTGCTATAATTAATCTATAAATCAGCTCCTTCTAAATACCATGGATGTATTTTTGATAGGGAGTAAAACACAAAACTAGGTAGAGTGATAGTAGAAATGTTTTTTAAAAATCTGTCCAAAACAGTGAAAAGAAAATGAATTGAATTTAATCAAGGCAAAAAAGACTCCAGGACCCCAGCCTAAATTAAGGCTCCAGTTAAGGCTGTCAGTGGCTGTGAGTGGCTCCTCAGCTTTTTGCTGTCCAGCACACATAAACTTTTTTAACTGCTTCAAATGTACCAGAACTGACTGACAATACTGAATATTTACACTTTTAAAATAGAATGCTCAGTTGCTCTTTTGAGTTATCCAGATATCGTCAGAAATGTAGATGTGCATGAAGAAGGAAAGAGTGAGAGAAACATTTCAGAAAACTGACAGCTTTGTGGATGAGTTGTAAGCAGAAACAAGCTATATTAAAAATATTAGAGGGATAGATGCATGGAAATACAGAGAACCTGGTGATTAGGGGTGTTGTCAATAGGCTCTGACAGTAGGCATGCTCTGGTGCTTCAAATACAGACACTCCAATGCCAGAAAGACAAACACATATCTCTACTGACTTCTTGATTGGGTCTGATTAATTTTACCCCAATCATGCTGCTGTCAATGAAATGATCTGCAAAGATGGTTTCCGTGATTATTCCGTGGGCAGGACCAACCCTCAGATTTTGCTGCTCGGAGCTGCCTTATAAAGGTTTGCTCATCTGTTGTACTTAAATATCTATTAGATAACCTTGAGTCTGGGGACAGCGCGTGTTGGGTACCAGGGCTGGAAGTTCTTGTGTTTTGTGTGAAGCCTCTTGACAAGGTGCTTCTCTGGCAGAGCCATTACTTGGATTAAGTAACACTGAAGAAGTAAAGCTCGTTGTTCCTTGGTTCATTAATCAATTAATTAGGATGACTTGCTCTGGAAGTGGATGGTAAGACCTGAGACCCTTAAGAACTGGTGCACCTCACCTAGTACAATGCATCTGCCTACAACAGCAATTTTACTGGGATAAAGAATGCGGGTTAAAGGCTGGTGCCTCCAGGCAATCAGTTTACTGCCCTGACACACTATATCTGATTTCCCTCCTCACACTTTGCCTGCGTGAAAGTAAAAGCCAATAAAATGATTCAGTCCTTGGAAAAAATTCTCCTGATATTTTTTTTTTGTGTGCTGTGTTCACAATCTGACTGTAAGACAATGTGCACTGTGCACTGTGTGAGGATGATTTCCTTTCAATTTGTTTTGCATCAGTTCCTTTTTCTCATTGATCTTTTGTTGGGAGGGGGTGCAGAACAGCAGTGATTAGTTTTCCACTCTCCCCTTCTGATTTCTTCCATTGTTGACCCTTTCCTTCACCTCTTAGTGTTATAAAGCCATGTTTGTACCAAGAACCTCTGCCCCCTTAATCATCACTATTGGTCTTCTCTGTGCACTTAGTATTGGACAGGATTAGATACACTGCTAGCCCAGCTGTGGCAGAGTAAGATAAATTTTTGGCATTTGACTTCCTCTCTTATTTTTTTATATCATCAATTCCACACTGTGTGAGGTGGAAGAAGATTGTCCCTTTCGCTGAAACAGATAGCAACTAATATGATTTCAGAACAGGCACAATATTCCANGGAAATAGTCCTAGTACCCAAAAAAATGGTGATGAGGTTTCTTCCAGTTGCTTATAGAGTATTTTGACTTCCTCTTCTTCCTGATTAGGTAGCCTGTAACAGATTCCCACTATGATACCTTCCTTGTTGACCTTCTCCCTGATTTTTTCTTACCCATAAACACCCAATTCTGTCATCACCATCATCAAATCCCTGACACAGAGGGCTACTCCTATCCTTTTCCTATTCAAATCTAGTTTAAAGCTGTTCCTGTGAGCCCTGCCAACCCTTGTGGAAAGATCCTTCTGCCCTTTTGAGAAAAGTGACCCTGTCTGTTACATTTCAGTCTGGGGTCATGTAGGCCAACTTACAAGCAAAAAAAGCCAAATTCTGCCACTAATACCAGGCTCACAGCCAGGTATTGATCTGCTGGTCTTTCCTGTTTCTTCTCACATGGTTCCAGGCAACTGGGAGGATAGAGAAGAAAGTACTTGCATTCCTGATCCTTTGTCCAGTCATCCAAGACCTCTTGACTGCCCTCAGACTTGTTGCAACTCATCACTGCCTACAGGAAATGGCCATAATGGATTAAAATCTGAGGACTGTACCAGGGTAGAAAGATTTCTCTTCACATTTTTATCCCAGGCACCAGGGATTCAGAAGATGTCCCTAAGTACCGTACAGCAGTAGCTATGCAGGAAAAAAACGACTGATTCAGTGCAATTCCCTATGATTATTTACCCTTTGGGTCCTCTTTAGAAGACTCACATTTTGCCATTATGCTAATCTTGTAGGTCTGGAAGAACTTGGGCTCACAGCATGTTAAACTGGTATGTTCACATCCTGAAGAGTGAAATTTGAATCATTTTGTGTGCATACAGCTGCACTTCATATATGCTATCCTGCTTCATTGTCCTCAAACAGAATTAAAAAGACCGAGTTTTTAATCCAAACATTTTAGATACACTTTCTGGAATATTTTTATCTCCCCACCCCAAACTACACTTCCCCTATAACTATGTCTAGAAGTGGTTAATTTACCCATCCTGTGTATGAAACAAGCTGGTAATGTGAATTATATGTAGGTTCCCTTTTCTTCTTCAAAGAGCACTATGTTGTAGCAGCTCAGAATTTTTCAAAATGCTGATGTTCTTTTAAGGGGATAGCTTTATAGTATTATTATTTTACAGTCTGTCAAGACATTTATTGAAATTAAACAAGGAAACATCAAATACTGGCACAATAAGCATTATAAAAATCTTAATGGTTAACTAAAGTTAACTAATGGTTAACTTTTGACAGGATGCTATATTCTGGCAATTTAAAATAGTTAGGAGACTTTATTGTGTATTAAAATGCTCCCTTTTTCAGCTGAGGATTTTGTGATAACATTTTAGAGAACAGACTCCAGCACCATGTTCAATATTTCTTCAAGGCAGGAAATCTTTACATCAATGCATTGCAAACATGTACAGAAGCACAGTGGTAAATACAATCCCAGACCAAATCTGTGTATCCAGATCTATATCTTTGACTCCTGGAACCTCTGGACAGTTTTGTTGACAACTGTGTTTTTATCTGACCAGCAAGTGAGGGTAAGGGAAGTATTGGATTACTTTCAAGTAATAGTACAGCAAAAAAGGGGCCAGTAAAATATTTTTTTAAAGTAATTGTAGATTTTGTTAATGTTACACTGACAATGAGCTTCTGTTGCCTGGGCTTCAGCTGCTTTCCAACATTAGCAGGTATTTGTACCACATACTTAGAGCATGAGCATATAGTACTATTGAGTTGACTTGAAAACAGCTACATGAAAATCCTGTAAAATGTGCTCATAATGACTGGCTTTTAAACTCTCTTGTTGTGTTGTGAAAATACTGACCTTGTCAGAACTTCTCATCACACATAAGTGAAAGTAATTTCCTAAACAGACCTCCCAAGTAAAAGGTTTGAAAAAATTAAAGATGGTAACAATAGATGGTAATATTTAGGGTTTGAAAGTTGTTAAGTTTCTCTCAGGTTTCTGTGCCTGTCTGTGAAAACTGTTGCCATAATGCTATCCAGGTTGCAGGAAACTAAGCCCTGGGATGCTTCTCTTCCAGTTATGTTTGTGAGTGAAAGTCTTCCTTAGGCTGTGTTTGGCTTCCCTTTAGTGGCAGCTCTGCAGCTAAGTCAATATGGATTTTCATAAAGGAGAGAAAACCCTCTTGTAATGAACCTTGGTTCATAACTGTGAAAAGTCTGCTCTGTTTACAATGAAGGATTGCATAATAATCTCAGCAGCTACAACTCACTATAGAAATAATAAAACTGAACACAGAAAATTACTTTAGTTAATGTCTCTCCACCCTGGGGTGCTTAAATGGAATGGTATTTTATTTTACTTTAATACTTAGGGTATTTCCTTCCTGGTCAGTAATTACAGAATTATGTAATTTTGTTTAACATTAAAAAAACCCAAAAAGAACAACACAAAACAAAACCTCCAAGCAAAACCCAAATAACAAAAGAAAAATCAAAACAAGAAACGCCACAAAAAAACTCCAAGCAAGCCAGCAAATAAAAAACAACCAAAAACCAACCAAAGAAAAAAAAACCAACAAAGAAAAACAAACCACAAAAAAACCCCAAACTTGCCAGCCTGACTTTTGTTTAGCTTTTTTAAAATGTACCTTGCTCTATTACTGCATCATATTGTACAGAAACCCTACTAGTTGAATACAGCAGTGTTACCTTTTATTGCAATGTAATAGTCTGGTATTACAACTATAAGATCATCATTGTATTGCACCAATGCCCTCTATCTTATTAATTTTGTATTATTTGAGGTAAAATCAATAGGAAATTGAGAGTATGGTCTGTTAACATTTTCATGTATCATTGCTGTTATTTCTAGTTCATGGTATTATACTGGATTGTACTATTCTGTGTTTTGTGTATCTCATGGGAATTAAGGCATCAGAAGAGATAATGGGGTGGAAACACTCTTAGAAATACTCTGTGTTTAAAAAAAAAAAAAGAAAGAAAAAACCCCCTGATGACCCAAAGCAACTTCAAAATTATCTAAATTATCTCTGAATACTTAATAAATTTCTGTGTAACATTTTGAAAGCTATGCTTATATTACAGGATATTTTTCCTTGGAGTTTGGTCCTTTCATTTGTCAAATCTGTGCTATTTCAAGAGTAGACCACTGGATAATACATCTCAGACCCTCAACTTTGCAGCAATTGCAGCCTTCAGAGGGGTTCCTTTGGTGTCCCCCAAAATCTGGTTGATCATTCTACTAGAAGTCAAATGAGTGTCTTTGAGACTACATATGAACCCCTGGTATAGGTAACAGTGACCAGAATTGAGGGGTAAATCTTGTTGCCAGCAGCTGGAGCAAGAAGAGGCCAGAGGAACCTGCAGGTCCCCAGAGCAAGTCCAGCACTCGCATTTAAGGCATTTCCTACCATGCCTGTGTGGTGGTTTAGTGTTAGGGAAGAAAAACAATTATTAACAGAAGGAGACCTGAAGGGATTGTCCAGCAAGCCCTGGGCAGCAGATACTGAAAGGGGTTCCTCCCTTTGATAAGACAGGAGCCTGCCACGAGAGGATACCTTGGGGACCAGGACTGTTTTCAGCTATGTATATATTAGCCCTGTCTTCCCTTGCAGGATATGGAAGGACTTTATGAGATGTTGCAAGACATGCAGAAACACTTTGTTCCCCCCATGTGGTCCTGGGTTGGAGAAATGCTTACCCATATGTTGAAATATAGTGACTGCATTGCCTAAGTCCTACTTAACATAGTTTGTCCCCCTCATTAACATGTCCTACCTCCTCATTAACACGCTCTGTTCCTTGGTTCTATGTATTGTAACATGAGTGATCAACAAACATCTCAGTTTCTACCCCCAGATTGGGAACCTCTAGATTATTGATGGACCAACAGTTTAGTTTTCTTGGTTTTGGTTTAGGCCTTCCGTGCTAATAGGGTTATAACTACGGAAGTATTCCACACCATTCCTTTACGTACCCAGGTATATACAAGACAAGGAGGGAGGTTCCTCTCTCTCTTCCTTTTGGATGCTTAGAAGACAGTAGGTCTCTGTGTGTTGATCACTCTTATCTATATGAGCTGAGGTCTATCTGGGAAACCTATCTGTCCAAAGCTGCATGGGGGTTGGAGATTTCTGCTGTTCTCTTGAGGGAAGTTGGTGAGAGTTTATTTTGTTAGTTATTTTATTGAAATATTTCCTGAGTTTTCAAGTGTGTATATCTGTTTTGTTTTATTTTTACCCATTTTTGTCCCTTTTTTCCCCTTCCCCTTTCCCCCTTTTCCTTTTTGGGGTTGCTTGGGATTCTTGGTTTGTAAGTCCGTAGTGTTTAATTGTATATAACTGTAAAAATTGTGAATATATATATATATATATACATATTTGCTACAATTTTCTTTTGGTACCTTTTTTCTTCTCTTTTGGGAGGATAGAATCTGTGTGGTCAAAGGCTGGGTTTGGCAGGGAGCCAACCCAAACCTCCACAGCCTGGAAGAATTAGAAAGATAATTAGAAGGATAAGAACTTATTTGGCAGATTTCTGTAGGTTTAATGCATGGGAACTGTGTGCCCTGCATAAGGTACAGCATCTCTGGCAGTCTTGTAGTGTTATGCCCATGTTGCCATTACTGAGGACAACAAAATTTAGGCTTTTTGATCCTTCTCTGGGAGAAGGACTATTTTCTATGAGGCACTGTCACTTTGCATAAGCTCTGGCTGGGTCTCTGTCCCTACAAGTTCATACTTACATACCCTGTTTGTACAAGGGACTACATCTCCTTTAACACTTACTCTCCATTGTATGCAATTTTGCATTCAAGCTTGGGATCTCTTTTCCAAAATGTTTTCCTTAATAAGTTTTCCATAATATTCACCATGCATTTCAAAGGACTGGCCAATGCTGCTGGAATATCTAGGAAAAAAACCCATTTTGAATATTTCTGTCGCTGTGATCTGTGATCTAGGAGTTTCTCTGATTGCTTTGTTCCACTTTTCTTAGAAGATGGTAGAGTTCCTATGGAGCCTTCTATCTGACTTTTTTTCTTTTTTTCCAAATAAGTACAGGTTTTGTTCCAGATGGCTTTGAAGAGAAAACTCTAAGGTTCTGTCCTACTCTTTTCTATTCTTTGGGAATTAAATAGTTATACTGTAAAATGTACTGATAAAGGTGAGTAAGGAAATGGGTTGGCCAAAAGAGATGTAAAGATGAGAGGTGATTTGATTTGGCAGAAGACAAACAACACAGAGGAGAAGAATTCAAAGGGAGAAAATGACTGATGAAAGGAGTAAAGAAAGATCCTGTGATGTGATCTTTCTTGTGGCAAACAGGGCAATGCACCTTTCCAAGAGAGAATTACATTCACAGAAGATGTTTATATGGGATATTACTCTTGAGACAGTTTCTGATTATATAAAAAACCCTAAACCCCAAACAATTGGTATATGACCATGGCCATTGCCATTGCCATTGAGATCTTGGCAATGCAATAGTGAAATCAACAATGAATTTTGTCCTAACCTGTAACACTCTTGAGTCTTTACTTTCTCTTAGTCCTGACTTCAGTATCTTCAGTGAGTGAAGGCTTTTTTAATGAAAAATATTAAAATTGGATCAAACAGTGAATGCTGTGAGGTAGGTATAGCAATGACTTACCATACCATAAATAACTGGATATGCCCCACTGTCGTTCAGGCACATGTGAAAACAGAGCAAAATCTCCTATTAAAGAAAGATTTTGCTTGAAACGTCTTGCTGCTAAAGGGCTCTTTAGCAAACCTCTAGCAAACCACCAGCAGCAGGTGGTGTTATTCCCAGAGTGGTTCATGAGATGCTTCTGAGAAGTTAAAACTTGCACCTTGGCAAGGGGATCTATTCATTTTGCTCATGCTGTCATCAGAAATAATAGCTCTGTTTGGAATGGGAACGTTGAAATATGGTGGGTTTGGTCCTGTGACAAAGACAAAAGAGGTTTTCATGCACTGGAGGAGCATTTTGAGACAAGGAAAAAGGGAATCTGATGATGGAGAGAATCCCTGGAATAAATGCTTATCTCTAACACACATTCTGTCAAATCTTGATCATCTTAAGCAAGCTCAGCTTCTGCTGGGGAGAGGGAGCAGTTGTTTTACTCTTGATCCAGTACATTTTTTTAAATGTATTTTAAAACAGAATTTGTGATTCTGTTATGAGGCAAACATCTCTTAGCTGCACGCGGACTTCCTCCCTAAATGTATTTTTACCTGAAATCCTGATCTGATATATGAAACTGTGGCACAGCAGCATTAGCTGTAAGCTTCCATAGGAAATTAATGTTCTCCGATTCAAAAGGGTTTTTAAATATTATAAGACTGCATTTAAATAATCCAAGTGTATGATTTAGACCACTTCAAGCATCATCCCTCGGATATTCCTGGTCCTTTTTTTTGCTCAAAAGTGATTATTCGTTACTTCAGTGCATTATAATAACCCCTGGATAACTCAGGACTCCATTAATCTGGGCATTGTGCACGGAGAAAAAGGAGGCGGAGAAAAGAAAAGAAGAGAAAGAAACCCAGCCCACATTCCTGAGATCACACCACAAAAATGTGAGGACTCCACGTTAAATAAACCTGAATAAAAGGTTTAAGCGAATTGTTATTTATAATAGGTCACATTTTTTATTCATTTTCCATCTTTATCTCAACAAATTTCAATCAAAATCAGTGAGAACTTGACCTGATAAAAAGAGTCTTTGTGTGTGGTTTATCGTTGTCTTATCTGAACGTGTCCTGAACAGTAAAGAATTGAACCTGGTATTACTCACATCAGGAAGGTATTATTTGTCCTGCCTTCAAGGAAAACTAGAAACAGACTATTGAAATTATCTCTCCAAGGAAATTGAGTATTTTGTAGCAGACAGAGAAATACGGTATTTGGCTCCCAGTTATTTGCATTAAGAATCAAAAGATTTTTCCTCTGCTACAGGTTTGGCTAATTTTAAAGGTTTTATTTAAACAGACAAAAGAAATGGTAGTCTCAACCAACAAAGCATTGAAATGACATCTTAGAAGGAAAGGTTTTACTGCTGTGTATTTTCCTTTGCTTATTCTTCCTTCATTGTGTTATTCCCAAAACAGATTATGTTATTCTAATAAAAGGGATCCCTACTCTTTTTGTGCCAAAAGCACACAAAATGTGTATGGAGGAAATGAACAAAGAGGCATACCCATCCCTTTAACAGTCTTTAGATATTTGTTGTGTTTAAGTGTTGCAGAGACAACCCCAAAGCTGCCAACACTGAAACCTAAAACGATTGCCTGTGAATTTTAATTGGCTGTCTCCATTCAAGGTTTGTGGTCAGTTTTGCCAGTTTATGAGGAAAAGTAAAAAAAACAGCCAACCAAACCACAGAAGTCTGGCATTTAAGTTGAAAACCAGATAGTTTTTGTGCAGAATGGAAACTCTGGCTACTAAGGAGCAGGGTAAATAATAAGAAATACAACATCACTTCTCTAAGTAATGCTTACACAAATATATGCTGAAAAAAACCAAGAAAAACTCACAAAAGAAAATAATGCAATTTAAAAAAGGAAAAAAACAGAAGATAAGAAGAGATGGATCAGTAAATAAGGTACCATTTCTTTATGAATCTGCTGAGGCAGACTGTCTAAGGGAAATTAACTCATTCCAGTCTCTGGAGGGAGCCTCACAGTTGCTGGAGAAGAATTTTCCTGATGCAATCTTGTGATAAATTTACTGGAAAACGAAGATCATTCAAATCTCTGAAGCTACTGAAACACTTAGAAAACTTAGGGTTAAGATACATTAAAAAAGATAAATTAAGTATTTCATTAATTTCTCCATGGTTGCAGAACTGAATTATTTGGTATCAATTATAAACCAAATATTAAAGCTGTGTAAATAATTCACAATTAATATTTTATTCAATGAAATTAGCTCCTTTTGCTTTATTGTCTCTTTATGTTTTTGGTTTTTTTTTTATAATTTGATTTAGTGTGGCATCCTCAATACTATTTCAGCAAAGTTTTTTTGCCTTCTCCCTTTGAAGTGCTCAGAAATGCATCTCATTTTATTCTTGTGATTTAATGTTTAAGTTCTTTGTGATTAGACAGATTTGTCTCATGAAATTGTGTAAATTTCCTGATCAGATTAGTGCACAGACTTTTCTTACATCAATACCTGGCTACAGATCTGCCATTCATTTTCTTCAAATATTTGTGCACACAGGCATGAAGTCCAGATACTGATGAACATAAAATGCTATTTTATGTGTGTTTTTGAAAAACAAACACACAGAAGTTCATGATGGCTATACTATATTCTTTAAATAATTTACATGAATAATCCCAGGCTTTCTTGAGTTTTTGGGTTTTTTTATATATTCTCAGATCAAAACTCTTCTCGATTGTTTATCAGGAGTAAAAATACTGTTTTACATCAAACTCTGAACTCTGTTCTTTAAAACATAACAACTTTACTGCTATTATTTTTACTAACCTACACATAAGAGTCCCTCCTTTTCAAGGTTGTTCCTGGAACACAAATATTCACACCACTATGTGCAAAAATAGAGGGGAGAAAAATGTGTTAATTCATTTTCTGTGGTCAGTAAGTTTACTACTCAACTAGAAAGTTGATTAGGGTACTGTTTCTAGGCAAACAAACATGAAACACTTCAGTGAGTCACAATATGTGTCAAGTAATCTTTATAATGATCATGGCAAGATTTTGCTTTTAAATAAGAGTTATTTTTGCCTCCTTATTTTCCAGGCTAAAAACATTTGCAGAAAAACACTGTCAATTCTCTGTATTTCTTAGGTAAATTTTCTGGACTATGGATCCTTTCCATCTCATGTGATGAGCCTCAGAGGAAATCTTGAAGACAATGAAACTCTGCCCTCCTCTCATGAAAGTGGTGCGGGTTGTCTGTCTGCATTCCTGAAAGCTAAAAACGTAGGGATGCCCAATTGAATTCATATATTTATTTTTTATTCATATCTTTGTTTTGTCAGAAGTTAATGACATCACTTTTATCCACAGTCAAATTCCACCATGAAATGCGTGAACTCTGTCATACCAGTAAGACTGGAATTTCCTTTCTCAGCCAGAAAATCTTATAATTCTTTTTCTCTGAGCATGTAGAAAAGCATGTCTATTTTGAAATGTTTTTAAAAATGCACATTGTATTGCTATACTTTGTCCCTTTCCTCTCAGTAGTTCATCTGTTATCTGATGCTACCCCATGAAGAACTTATTAGTTGTGTGAAAAAGAAGTTATTTTAGTTTGAATTTGTTTCCTCTTTATATTTTTGATTTCAATCTATACTGGAGGCAAATAAACACTTTCCAATCTTTTTTTTGAGTGTTGGGTTGGAGTTACTTCTATATTTGAACATTCTAAATTATTCTGCATATGTTTGTGTTTTTTTCCCTGAGTAATGAGTTTCTTTCTGAATAGAAATTAATCAAACATCAAAATATCCAAAACTGGCAATGTAAAACCTGCCTTTTTTATTTTTTTTTCTTACGTAAACTCAGATATATGGTGGCAAAGTGTATTATACAATCTTGCTCAAATGTCACCGTTTTCTCACAAAATTCTGCAGAATGAAAGGATGAGTCTGACAAAATTCCCCTAGTGCTGCATTCACAGAAACTCATTTCCACCCTGTTGTACTGGCTGAAGTATCCCCCCAGTGCCAGCAGCATTTGGAGCCATCAGCTTCTTTTTATGAGCCCCTTGGTCTCATCTTAAGGAACTCTTCTATATTGTTTAAATTATTTATCAATGGCATCTTCAAAACTGGTTAGTTCTGTTGCATGCTGAAGTGGGGATCTGTTAAGTCACTAATAGAAAGTTTATTCTGCCAATAAGATCTCCATTTTTTTTCCTGGTGTTGGAATTACAATTCGTAGCACTTCATAAAACTATTTGATAAGCTATGAGATTGTATTCAACTGTGTTTCAGTAACAGAGTAATAGACTTATTTCAGAATTTCTTATTCACCCTGAATTGTAAACAATTATGGGGGGCAATAACTCTCCTGAGAGCTAGAACGTACAAGACAACTCCAAAGATCCATCCTTGGTCTGCAAGTGAGGCTGCTTAATGACATTTTTTTATTGCCAAAGCTGTTGTGATTGCAGCTCAGATTCTAAAGCAAATAAAAACCTTATTTCTGACTGGTAAGTAATATCAGATAAGATATTGACATTTAAGGTTTCAATACAAACATTAAGAAAATCTGTAGGCATTATACATTTTTAATAGTGTATCTAGTTGTTCTTTATGATTTAAATGGAGTGTGTAATATTTGGGTCCTAATTCAAGGAGAATAGTACAGTACATGAATCAAAACAATTGGTATTTCAGATATTATCTATATGCCTAAATTGGTTTTTTAGAAGGTTAGGACAAGATTCAGTCTTTCTCTTAAATTAGTACAAACTTAACCTCATTCAAATTATAATGGCATAAGGGAAATCAGAAATGGTTTCCCAAAGAGCTCAGCTAAGTGCAAAATCTGAGTTTTATTGTGTGTCATTAAGTGACACCATGCAAGTCAGACCATGTGGGTGCACTAAATATATTTCTTTGGAAAAGCTGTTGGGATTTTTGGTTTGGACCAGTTAGATTAAGTGTGCTTAAACAGATTAACAAAATGGTAGGGAATCAAAATCAGTCTTTAAATAAGATGCAAGAAATTAACATAAGGTCAACAAAATAGTAAAAAGACAAGCAAAATAAACTCTGAATGTGTAGAAAGTCTGCAAATAAGGCAGAAAAAAGGGCTTTAAAATAATTTTTTTTAAATTATGTTCTCATACTCCTAATTAACTTGTTGTTTGTGCAAGTGGAATAATAATTTTCTAACCTGCAGAAGCCAATATAGCATCTGAAAGTCAAAACAGATCCTCCTTTCCTCCTTCACTGTCTGCAGAAATGAAGATACTGTAAACTAGTCTTACACTGTCATATGCCTCAGTCAGTGGAATTTCTGTCTCTAACTCAATAGGTAGCAAATCTGCTTTGGTGGTAATGAATACTCATGTACAAAATTGTCTCCTGATTTTGCACTGTTTACATGATTACATTTGCCTTACTAAATGTGTGAATACAATTGATCTCACAGCAGCATGATAGCATTGGTTATCATAGGAGCACTCCAGCTGGTGACAAAGGATTGAGACAAGGGATTCTATTATTAGGAGTTATCATATCTTATTAATACACCCTCCTCACTCCTAACTGTCCCAGCAATAAAAATATCGTGTAACTTGTTTTTCCTTTACCTTTAGAACTACTTCTAAAAATCCATGTCAGCAAAGAACACCATCTAGCAGACACAAAGCCTAGAACCCTCTCCTGTGTTCCAGTGATAAAAGCTTGTTCCCACTTTTCTAGAGGATTATACAGTATGACAATATAGAGGATATATTGCATAATTTGACCTTATTTTCAAATATGTACACAGATACGATACAAGCAAAAACTCTTCCTTTCCATTCATCCATTCTCTCTCCATCACATTCCTGCCTTTCTCAGTGTCTGACTGAGGAGTTTTCCTCAGAGCACCACAGAGTATGGGTTCCCACCACCACTATATTCAGCAACAGGTGGGCTGGAAACTTCAGAAGGAACCTGACAGCTCCAGTGAGGCCATCCCATACCTCACATCTCAGGTTCCCCTGGGCCAGCAGGAAATCCTGACTTTTAATGTATGAGGTTTCACATGCTCCCTTCAGAAATGGAAAGATGGTGTTTGGAAACTTATGTTTATGTCTTCCTTCCAAATGCCTTTGGAGAAAACCATGCTGCCAGTGGAATTATAATTTTATAATTTATTTATTATAATTTAATGGAATTATAATTTTATGACAAAACCAACCTGACAGAATGTTGTCAGTGGAATTATAATTCTATGAGTTCTTAATGCCACAGAGGTGGATAAGGTCCTGCTGGTCAGTCCCACTGGTTCATTTTGTACTGGATTCACAGGTCTAGTGTGTCACATGTACAGCACTGTACTGTATATTACACTTTACCAGTTAAGGTACGGCAAAGTGGTATCAGTTGACAGAAGATTGATATTCACAGGAAAATACACATTTTATTTTGTTTCATATAATTCTTTTTAGTTTGATTAGTTTAAAATTTGTAAAAATTAAGTGCACTTATGCACTAATATTCATGAAAGCATTTGGGCCTAAAGGAATATCCCTTCTTTTAGACATTCACTGTTAATTACATTTTGGTGTTGATTTTTTCAACAAGAACAATTTACTTTTGTTGATTGCACTGTTGAGTCACGGACATATGCAACCACTTAACCCTTCTCACAGCTCACAGTGTACAATAAAGTCTTCGGCACAAAATTATTCTTGCTAGTCACACAAATAGCAACCAAATGATCTTTCCTTCACAACAATATCCTTTTAATGCTGTATATTTCATCCACAAATTTTTATTTAACCAGATAACACTGACAAGGTCTTGATGTACTGACTTTTCTTTACATGAAAAGCATAAGTCACAGCTCTACATCTCTCTGGAACATGCTGTATATTCTGGTGGCTGAGGCTCAAAGTATCTTCTGCTTCCAGCTCAGGACCACATGTGGGGACTTTTTTGAAGCACCTTGGCACTTCTGGTCAGTGTTCCTGTGGGATTTATAAAGTTATTGTATTAATAACAGTATTAATAATAATACTGTTTGCAGGTAATTGTAGTGTCCTGGGTTTTGGCCATGACAGAGCTAAATTACTCACAGTAGCTGTGAGGGGGTAGAACCTGGAGCTGTGTGGGTGTGGTTGCTGTTCTATACCACTCACATCACCACTGTGGGGTGGAAGGAAGAAACTTGCCGTCCCTGCTTGCCTGTTGGGAAAAGCGTGGTGTGGTGTGGAATAGCTGGTTGGTATTTTGTCACAGTTTTTCTGTGTAAATCTTTTCTTTTTCTTATACCTTTTGTTATTAATATTGTTGCTCTTACTATTATTATTCTTATATCATTGTTGTTTCCAGTAAATTGTTCTTATCTCAACCCATAATCTCTACCTTTTGTCTTTCTCACTGGTAGGGCTGGGGGTTGAGCAGGTGCCATCTGCTTTGGGATAGTCTCATTTGAGGTGAGGGGAGCACTAAGTTAGGGAATGCCATTCCTAAATCATGACATGTAGGAATCACCATCTGAAGGAGACCAAGGAAAGAAGATTGAACTGTATGTACATGAAAATCTGGGGCAGAATCACTGAGTGTTTAATGTGTTGTTTTGGGTTTTTATCTTGCCAAGTAGGAAAAGGGAAATCCTTGGAATCTGATGTCTTTGTACAAAAAATGGTGACTAATATGTAGAGGATTTATGAAGGACATTTTCTCCTTTTCACTAACTGTAAAAATCAATCAAATGGTGGCTTTCCAGCCCTGAAAATTAGTACAATCTAGAGAGCCAATTAAATATTATGCATATATCTCAGATCCATATTAATGCTCTTATTTTAAAGCACGCCCCATGTCTTCCTCACGAGCCAAGTATTTGGCACTATCAAACTCATTTAAGGAGCATTATCATTATAATGCAATTATGTGGGATGCCAAGTGGCAAGAGAGCATGGCTTTGCACTGCCAAAGTGCAAAACAAATTCAGTGTTCAATGAACCCGAGAGAAAAGGGACAATTCTTATTTGCATAAACATGTAGCCACAAAACCTAGATGCACAGAGGTATAGGAAAAGA
The DNA here is from genome assembly GCA_013396655.1 of Campylorhamphus procurvoides. Lineage (NCBI taxonomy): Eukaryota > Metazoa > Chordata > Aves > Passeriformes > Dendrocolaptidae > Campylorhamphus > Campylorhamphus procurvoides. The sequence goes on along the minus strand of WBMV01006287.1, from coordinate 1,209,507 downwards.
GACCTATTTTACATGATGTGCATAGAATATTTGACAGTTTAGATTCAAGTCGTCATTGACGTGGGTAGGAATGGTGCAGCTCGTTGCCATGGATATGATTTTCCCTACTGGCAGTGCAAAGATTGGCAGGGATGGATGTTAAAAAAAAGAAAAAAAAGACACATAGACACACACACCCACACACATGCATGCACACAAAAACACCCAAACCAAGGCAACACTGGCAGTATTAGTCCCTTCTTTTGTTGAAAAGCTGTGTATTCTTATTTTTTTCCTAATGACAGTTTTTCTACAATTCAGTGTAATCTAGAAACACTGATATATCCATAAAAATCATTTATGAGTCATGCATATACAGCGTGCACACAAAACCAGAGACACGTATAGTATATTTTATATGCATATATTCTATGAAATAGATAGCAATATATGGATATACAATATTTAAGAAAAAAGTATGCATTATGTGGTTATAATAAGATTTTTTTTTCTTTCTTTAAGTTATAATCTGACACATCAATCTTTATACATACATTCAAACTGGAACTGCAAAATACGTGTACCACAGTAAAAATGTTAATTTGTATATAAACAAAGGAAAAGCTTTGCTCACTCATACTTTGCACTAACTTTTTGATCAGCTGATCATTATGACTACTCAAAGCTCTTACTAGTTTCAAAAAACCATGGCCAATTCCAAGCAAAACACAAGTTCAGATGTCATTTTACTTCTCCTGCCAAGCTGTGAAAGGCCTTTCTAGGTGCTTTGATCTTTATACTGAAACATATACTTATCCATATGAGGCCCTACTGATTTCAGCAGGACAATGTGGGCTCTTAAGCCTTAATGCTTTCTTTTGCCACTTGAGTGCTGAGCATTTCAGGTGCTGTTGCAGGAACCAAGCCCATGTTATCCTACAGTCTAGCTCAGAAATAAAAGGTTATTTCATTTTTCCTCCAAAGAACCTAAATGAATGAGGCAAGGTCCCACTCTCATTTAAAGAAAACCAAACCACAGTAACATATATTCTAAATGTATGCTCATCATGTTGTTCTGGGTATCAGTATAACAACCGGCACAGTACTTCTTTTGAAGTGATGACATTTAGAATTGCCATGTGACTTTTTCATGCTTGGTCTTGCGGGACTTCTAAAAATAAAATTGTATTAAAATATAGAGGTACTGCTTATTATTTCTGCTGAACATTTTCTGTATGGAAGTGATACTCAGGCTTCAACCACTGCCCCTATATAATGCAATAACCTTACAGCAAATGGTCTGTTCTTTATCATGGTCTGGGAGAAAAATTTATGGTCAAAGGGGTAGATTCTAAGGTCTCTGTCTAGTCCAATTTCTCTCTGGGTAGGTTATATTTAAGAAATAATTTGATTTCCTGCATCATCACTATAAATAGAAATATTTATAAAGTGCATAGTGACTTGGGATCTGTGAAGGAAAAAACACGTAGGAGTGGTCATGTGAATTAGTATCTGTGCAGTTCAAATAAGTAGTTTTTATCTCAGTTACAAATGTGTATGTGAATAATCTCCTGGAACTTCTGCTTTGTGGGGATTCTTGTTGACCCAGTGGCTCTTACACAAGCTTACAGCATTAGAACTACAGAGTCAGTAAGTTCTGCCTTGTAGCAAATCCGCAGAATCACAGAACATTCTGGGTTGGAAGGGATCCATATGGATCACTGAGTTCATCTTATAAGTGAATGACGCCTACAGAGATCAAACTGACAACCTTGGCATTATTAGCACTGTATTCTTGCCAACTGAGCTAAACTCAGGGTAATCCAGGATATAAATGAGGCAGGAAAATTTAGAGGAGTTAGAAAAAACATGGAAGAAAAAAAATCTAGACTGAACTCTCAAGCAGAAGTGGTGATATCCTCTACTTAAAGTCTGGATGAGGAGAGAATGATCAACACTGAACTAATGTACCTGAACTGATTTGAAAGAACTATGTCCAGATACTGCATCCCCTATTCAGCTCCCCACTGAAGTACTAATGACTTTCAAAATTTAATGATTCTAATCTCCTAGAAGAGATCATTTATTTACTTCCATTATCAAGAACAAAGATTTAATTCTTATCAAAGAGAACATGTTTCTCTTTAGTCATCTTTAGTTTGGTTCTTCATTTTATTTCCCTCTAAATAACTTTAGAACTTCTTGGCAAATTTCAACAAAGCATGCTAGCTAAGATGATGCATCAAAGATATTAGGTCCTCATATTAAGTTTCTGACTGTCCAATAGAGGTGACGGGTTCTATGCCCCAAAGGATTATATAGGAAAGGATCCTTTAGAAATGTTACCTCATTGCTTTCCCTGCTCCTGAAACTGTGTGTTTTGATATCTGATTACAAAGATGAAAGTGTGGTTTGTAACTATTCTGCTGGATGCATCTCCTTTCACATCAAAAATCAGATGGAAAGCTGTAGAAATTACTATGGTCCTCTGACAACATCTGAAAGTTGTATCTTCATACTCCCTATTCCTTCTGCCCTTCTTCCATCAGCTCATGGGTTAGGAGATGTCCTGAGTTCTTACTGGCGCACAGAAGCAGATGATCCTTCTGAATAAAAATCTGTTTGGTCTTTGGGCTTTAAAATTTTTTTCCTGAAGCATGGGAGGTGAATTCTTTTGTAGGACTCTACAAAGATTTTCTGTATTTAGTGCTGTGGATATTACTGTTTGGTGATTCGTGAGAGAATTTTGCAAACATCTGTTTGTCTTGAGTGAGCAATAAGCTATCTGAACTGCACCCTGGGGTGTATCTACAGTCTTTACACTCATTCTCAGTCCAGATAGCCAGGACAAACCCTACTAAAACCTTCCCAATATATCAGTTTAACACTGGGCTCACCCTCTTGTCCCAGCTGTATATAAACAGATAAAAAATGTCTCTTCAAAATCATCTTTGTGTTAACATTTGTGCATACATTGTGAGATAGGACAAGGACTGTGATTGTGCCTTGAAAAAGTCAGATTATTTGATAGATCAAATTCATAGAGAATCATAACCTCTTCTCCAGTGTTCTGCATCAGAGGAAATTAAACAATCCAGATGCACATCCCACTAAACCTTCTACTTCTGCAGGTTCAGATGATATGGATGAATTGAAAAGAAAATTTTGAGTTTCATGTGCTCAATCAGTTTGTCTCCAACAACATATTTTTAAAGAATTGTGTTTCAGTCTATGATGCTTTAGTCCTAAAAGAACAATGTCTTGAAACTCATTTCTGCTCATCTGATTTGTTCTTCTTTCATCTCTAGCAAAATTAAAACTTCCATTCTCCTTCAGATTTCCTTTCTAAGAATGCAGGTTTATTGGATCAAAGTTACCTAAATTTACAAGGTCAGTCACAGTTCACTAAGCAAATACCAGTTTTGCATATTGATAGTTTCAGGTAAGGTATCAGGGTTCTATTCTTGGGAGGCGGTGGTTGGTGAAGCAACATTGGGGTAAAGGACAGAGAAATGACAGAGGAGAAACCAAAAAATATTTTCAGGTCAGTGAATTCAAGGCAAAATTAACTTCTTTGGGAAGATCCTGTTTACACTAGATACCAAGTTACTTTTTATTTGTGTTTAATAATATAGAGTAGCAACCAAAACTTATGTTTCAATAAAACAAATCTAGAAGCTACTGCTTCATGTAGTGTTTATTCTGCCTTCAGTTTGAAAAACTAGTTGGATCTAATCTCCCTGATAATTCTGTATGTGTGTTTCAGGAGCCTAGAGGTGAGGTGACTATGAAACAGGGAATGGGAGAGTATTTTTTGTTCAGAAATTAATAAATAAATAAATAAGAAAGAAAAACACTAAAGCAATTCATGGCAAATATCTGGAACAAGAAGGTCCATATAACATGTATAAATTGCAAGCCAGTTTTGACAGCTGATCTGTGGACATTGTGTTGTTTTTTAAAAGAACTGGAAACAGGCAGAAAGCTCCAACCCTCAGCCAGAGTTTAACCAGAACTCATGAAAGCAGAGAAACAATTTTGCCTTCCACCTCTGTGCACTGGGAGACATCATGAAGTTGTGTTTCATTTGTATTTTCTTGACATTGTGGTCATTGCTGGTCATGATGTCCTCCAGCAATTCCCTTTTATATGCCCTGGAGGTATGTGAAAAGCAAGATTGTGAAGACTCTTTGATTGGAAATAGCAAGACAAGTCCACTGATGCTTTAAAATAAAATGTAGGGGAGATTTAACCTGAATGTTACTGATAGAGATTGGAACAAAGTAATTCTTTCCAAAGTGTCTAATTTCAAAACCTTTAGAATAGTCTAATTTTTTATCTTTTCCTTCCAGAAAAGACTGTTCCAGGAGGCAGAAAAATAGTAAAAAAATGGTTCCTTCAGCCATGCAGTTCTCCTTCCATCACTCAAGGACAGCTGCCTTGTCTTGTAAGATTTTCTAACTCTTAGTCCAGGTAGTAAATACTATCATGATCCTGCGTGTGGAGGGCAAGGTGTGAATAAAGAAAAACATCAGTGCCACTCTCTTAGGCCCGGCCACAGTGTTCCTGTGCACGACAATTTCTTGCTTGGGAGCACAACAACATGCACCTGTGGCCACCCATAGTGTGCCACAACAACTATTCTTCAGGGAGTGGCCATTTAGGGCCTTTTTTCTTTAATGAGGCAGTACTGCCATACAGTTGCACATCTTAAGGAAGATGTTATGCAGACCCTTTTTTAATGAAGTTGTAGGCATGTTTTGCATACTTTGACCCAGCTGCCTTGTCATCCTTCGAAGTTTCAATGTTTTGATAGATCTCACTGATCATGTTTAGAAAATCTTCAATAGCTGGTTGGAGGTAGATCCCACTGAAAGTCAGTGCATTTCTGGGTGAAATCAGCCTCCAGTGAAAGCAAAAATGTTCTTTTTTGCGATGTTAATTTTGTTTCCATTCTATTTCTATCTTTGTGATGATGATTTTCTGCTTTTCAAACTGTTCATTAACTATAGCCCACAGCAGTTAATTTCTCCATCTCTGCCTCCCATGATTTCACCATATTTGTTTAGCTGACAGGGTTTTGATTCAAGCAGGTCTTTTTTCTGGATATTATATGTTCTTGTTGCATTCGAGAGACTGATGGGTTGCTAGTATTTATTTGTGAATCTCAGCAAAGTTTCTGTCCCTTGGGAAGTGTTCAGTTTTGCCTTGGGATAGCAAAATGTTTTTATCTAAGTTAAAATACGGTGGAAGTTGCCAAACTGAAGAAGAAAAGAAGCTCTAGTGTGATGTAAGAAAAGTTTTCACCCTGAATAATATACTCACACAGAACTGCTGAAGAGCAAGGGCACCTTGAGGGCACGAGGAAAGGAAAATTTTATCAATGTTTTAAATTGGCTGTAAGCCTAACCCTTTCCATTGCTCTTCAGGCGTCTTTGAAACCTTCTCCACTCCTACTGAATTAATTTTGTGTGAAACCTACTATTTACCAGATAAGAATCCTTCGGATATTACATAAAACAAGTGTGAATACACTTAATTTATTCTGCACTGTCTCCTGCTACAGCTGTGCAAAACCTTGTGGCTTATGTACACGTGGAATTCTGCAGGTATTTTTCTGGTTCATTTCATCCACACATATAAAGGTGTATATTCATAAATAGTTCATGTTTGCATGCATGAAAAATCCCCCTTTTATCAAGTATAAATTATTTAAAGATTAATTTATCCCAGTCCATTGAAATTAATAGAAAGTCCCTGATGGGGAAAAAGAATAATTTTTAAAGAACTTCTAGGTGTTTGTTTCTACCAGAAGATAATGTGAAACAGAGAAGGAATCACCGACCTGTCAGCAGAAAGAAAGAGAGAAACATGCCCATTAGATGCAGCCACTCACAGGGACAGGACTTTCCCAACAAAGTACTAATATGTAGAAGTAGTTTCCAAATTTCCTTCCACTCATGAGAAAAGGCTGTCACCATAATTAAAAAAGAAAAATATGTGAGACTTGGCACCTTCAGACCCTGCTTGTGTGACACCAAACATCTGAGTCAACTTCCTCTTGAGAATCAGTGAGCAGTTTATAGCAGAGCTGAAAAGAAAAGAAGATTTGGTGAAGGTATCAGGTTTTCTTGGAACTTTGAAAGCCTTCTAGTCATTTTTTTATTAAGCTAATATTTCCTGCAAAAAATTCCAGGTTTTTGCAAATCACAGGGTACTTTACCAGCAAGAAAAGTGATCAAAACTTCAACACAAACTTGAGCAGACATTTGTACATGTGTGGTTTTGTAGCTTCTGAGTGGGGAAGAGCCCTAACAGAATTTTAACTCAGATTTTATAGGAATATAAGCCTTGCCTTTTCTAATGCTATAGTGCACTTTTGATTTCAGAACCTAGGCTTCACTGAAAGTCCTTCATGAAAGACTGGAAAATTATAGGGATGTAAATGTAACATCAGGAGGAGTTGGAGGAGTAGCTGGCAGCAGTGTCACCAGCACTAATGCCCCTATCAACATGCACTTTTGATCACCTTATTCAAAGAGTATAGTTGTGCACCAACTTAGACTCAGGCATGCTTCTGTATAAAATTCTTATAAACTTACTCCCAGACATATCAGGACTTTAATAAATGGGAAAGACATTCATAAGCTGAGGCTCCCTGGATGTTTCCAAGGAAAACATATAGAAATTATGGCAGCTAGCTATAGATAAAAAGTAAAACTTCCTGAAGATGTGTGAACACTTGGAACTGTGCTTAGCTGAGCATGGAAATAGACAGGAGGTTTATATATGAAGCATCTGGGACAAAGTTTTTGGAAGTTCTGTCTCAGTGAAATTGGTGTCTTTCTTGAGAAAAGAATTCAGTTATGGGCTCTGTGTTTGTGTCAGGGAATATAACCTCAGGGTTTACTCTTTATATAAACCTGGCAAGCATGACACAGGGCCTGGTGGAAAGCCAGGACCTCCTGAAATGTTGGGCAGGCAAAACACCCCAGGGCTTCAGAATGGCTCTAGAAACCTTCCTCTTGATGGCCATATCAAGTCCTAAGTGTAACACTGCCGCAGGATGAAGAGAGTATTGTAAATGTGAAGCCTTAATTTTCCTGTGATCTATCTTCGTGAAATTTTTCCCCAGTGAAACTAAGGTCAGGTTGCAAACTGAAGCCTAAGACACTCAGAAAAGAAGTGGAAAATTTTGATGAAACAAAACAAGCTGGTATAAACCAATACCTGTTTGAGCATGTGGATTTTTATTTTCTCTAGTGTAATGTCATTTATCTTCACACATCCATCCTTGACTTATATTCACAAGTCTCCCACAAGGTATTGACAACAGTGATGGAGCTTCCAGCTCCTGAGCTTCTCTGCAGGTATCAGACAAGGGTGTCTTGTCTCCATGTCCCACATCTGGATTCGAAAGACCTTATTTTAGAGAGGTAATTAAAATGTGAGTGTGATGGCTTGAGGCATCTGTCTACTCACACTCTGGCTTCCCACATTGTCCAGCCTACAATGTGAGGCTCTGGACTTCAGCCTGGACTAAGTGAGATTAATTCTGTACTTAAGCTCTGCAGGAGGTTCAGTGCACTGTGGCACCTACACCGCCAGGAATTGTATACCTCAAACACTTGAGGGTGGATGCAAAACTTTCTGCCTGGCCTTGTGACTCTTTCTGCTTCTTTTCCAGCATGGATGGGAGGCATGCTAGTAAAATCAGCTGCCAGGTATTTTAACACCAAAGCGCTGATACACATTTAGAATAAGTTTAAATGCCAACAGTCTGAGGCAACTGATTCCTTTCTTCTGCCATCCCAGAGTCTGTATTTACAAAGCAAGAATGACAGAATCTATCGTAAAGCATGAGGAATCTATCCTAAAACATCAAGAAAGAAGTTGGTTAAAATGTGTTTTAGGATGATTGGTACCCTTTCATTCTCTGAAAAAGTAGAAAAAAGCTCAGCTGAAAAGATTTTAAAAGCTGAGTAAGTTTCTTCTCCTTTCTTCCATTCATTCAGGTTCCACTCTTCAATAAATACGGAGCACCATTATTAGTGTCCTAACTAGAGCTCTAACATAATTCCACCTAGGGAAAAAAGCAACACAATTTTCTTTAAAGAAACAAAGTATTTTGGATCAATAGCACATAGAAACATAAACAGTCCTTTACAAAGAAATTTTCAAAATAAATGACAGACTATGTTTATATCATGTGACAAAAAAATTTGAAATGTACAGCATATATTAACATAATTTTTAGCCAAAATGATGCTTATATTTAGCATAAGTAGCATAAGGTAATAAGTGTTCAACAAAATTAATGAATTGTTAACAAAATTGAAGTCAACTTAGTTATCAAACTTCTAGGCATAAAAATCTATGGTTTGTATGTATTATGAGAAGTGTTTGATGAAAGATGGTCTGGATTTTGAAGTTTGGCTGACATCTTAAGTATAAAAAATCATGTATGAATGCCCTTCATCTTGCAATTGTCTATAAACAAGTGGCCTGTTACACCTCCCTGCCACTCAGGACTGGCCTCTCACTCTTGAGTACAGGGATGTAAAGGGTGGGTACCTGGAGGGACTGTCCTCTGCAAATAATTGGGAAAAAAACCAAACAAACAAAAAACCCCCCCTCTTACTTAATTCTTAGAGTTATGCAAGTAATACTGTTCCCATTTCACAGACAGAAAAGGAGACATAAACATGCTAAACAAATAACTCACTAATACATCAGTCAGTGAGAAGTTCCTTCGGTAGACAACCAAATTACTGGCAGTTAGAGGGAGAGAAAAAGTCTATTATATTAATCAGGCATATGCAACATACAGATACAAAAAGAGCTAACACAGTACAAAAGAAATTATATAAGAAGCAGCTCAAAGTATGTCCATCAGTCATCAGCATTGTAAAAGTAGTCTTCATATGGAGTTGGATCCTGCTTGTTAAAAAAATATATTTTCTTATATTCTGAGAAGGAATTGAGTGGAAACTATTGTGAAATGAGATTTTTAGTGTTCTTTTAGACCTTCACGTTCTCTGAATTGGAGTTTATTAAAATGCAAGCTGTTGGAGGTGGATCCTCTTATCTCATCTGTTGTAGAAGGGGCTCTCTCACTGAAATTTAAGACGAGTCCTTTTACTGCTGAGACAAATGATGAGAAGATATGAGACAGGATATGACTTGGCCCTTTCTCACCAAGTGCTAATACCATCTGTTAAGTTTGATTTCAGGAAGATTTTGTAGTTTTCTTTTCTTTTTTCTTTTTTTTTTTTTTCTTTTCCTGGCAGTCTCATATCTGAAAGCATGGCTTTCATTTTCATGGAAGAAATAATGCAATGTCAGTTTTCTTT
>WBMV01006287.1:1174755-1200102 GCA_013396655.1 Campylorhamphus procurvoides | reverse complement strand
ATATTGCCACTTCCATAAAGTCTGTGAAGTTAGGGTTGAAATAAAGTCTTATCAGGCTCTACTAATTAACGTTAAGATAGATTTCATTTACTATGAGTTCTAAACTAGGTGACAATACTTTTCAAACACTGCCAGGTGGAAGAGGGAAACAGCTTTGCTAAGAACACTCAAGTTGTCATTAGATTTTGGAACACCACAGTTGCTTCCTGGTNAAATTCTGGCACCTGGACAGTACCAACCACTTGAGCAATTCAGATTGCTCTGTTCCTGGGTATTGTAACTGCATGCACCCTCTTAGAACAAACTACAAAATATAATTATTGTATTATTATTGTAATAACCACACATTTCTTATTCTGCTCATTATTGTTTTTACAACATACAGAGTACACAATGATGTCTGCAGTGTTTAACTATTATTATATATATTGTATTAACAGAGTGGACAAATAAATAGTTTGTAATAACTATGTTCTTCATACATTTTTGTATTATCTGTTGAGTTTTACTTTCCTTTCAAGCAGTCAAAAACAGGATCATAATTTTCACAGAAGTATCTGCCGTTTGAAAATTACTGTGGATTATCCTTGCAAGCTGTTTTGCAATTCTGACATTGAGAAATTGTGCTGTTTCGCCTGAAGAGGGCAGTCACATCAGCTGATTCTGTGAGGTTGAATAAACGTCTCATTGTGAATTGGTTTTTTCATGTAAATTTAATTCTAATTGATTATTTAGGAAAAAGAAAAAAAAAGCAGGTTATTCTTTTGTAGGCTACTGTTTACAAAATATACTTTCTGGGTATTTCTGAGAATAGATAAATATTTGCTTACAGAAACTAGAATAAAAAATACAATCAAATGCAATTGTTTGAATATGTGAACAAATATTCACTGATAATTCTAAATAATTTCCTTTACTCTGATGCTGATTATTATTCTCTCTCCCCAAGTCTGGAATCTGAAAAGGGTTCCCGAATTTTTTTAGAATATTTTTTTTTTTCCAACTGACATATTGATTCTATAAATATTTTTTACTCACTCTATAGGGTTTAAGATTTTATTATACTAATGATACAATCTTGTGATAGATGGAAATTCATCTCAGGTATTTGCACTAACAGTAAAAAGTCTTCTTTCTAACAAATATCCACAGCTTGTATAAATACAAATCTTTTCCTTTTCAATATATGTTGTAAGTCACTTTTACGTTAAAGAATCATTGTCTTTAGTCCCAATCCTTGGTAAGCTGTCAGACACAATAGGACATTAATTAAAAAGTGCCAGGGATTCATCAACATGCATGGTGGTCGAGAGCAATCGTAGGCTTTTTTCTTTTTTTTTTTTTTTCTTTCTCTCTCTTTTGTATTTCTGTGTAATTCATGAAAGATCTACTCCAGTATGTAAATCAGTTCTTGCTAAACACCCGGCAATACAGTTCCCTTTATTTTCCAGGTCTGTTATTGAATTTTTCACACATCCAAGACATGTACTCTGTCTCTTTTTCATGTCCAAAATCCATTAGCAGCATGCAGATGGTGAAAATAACATATTTTTTTACTTGCCATACATACAGTCTACTCTGTAAAAAAATAATCTGATAAATTAGGGGGAAAAAAGGAACAGAATAAGATTCATTTCCCTTAATGTTGTTCCAGCGGGAATAATGGAATTACTCTCCCTCTTAGCCCAGGGTGACAGTAAGCTGGTCTGTTAACTTCCATGAGTGTAGGGAGAAATACCGTGTGTCATTCACTTTCTAGCTTTTACCACCCAACAGTAGTAGTCAAATAAATCAGAGAAGTAAATTAATTGTCATTTAGCTTTCAGGTAGACCTCATTTCCTTTATCACCAAGGAAACCTCACATTTACTTGTGCATTGTTGTTATTAGTTCTACTACTAATAATGGTAATTTTTAAAGAGCATTTATTCTATTCCTAAATATTTCCTTTTATTATTGACTTGTGACTTCAAAAACCAAGAGAGTGTAGAGATCTGCAGTGAAGTTGCTGGTATCGTTGTATAATTTATAGCACAGAACTAAAGAAGAAGGTAACACGAGAGTTTTGCTATGCATTTGTAACATATATATCTGATAAATAAGCAGATAAATAAGCAACATTCTGAGAGTTGTGAGAACTTCGAGTTTTGGGTTTTTTTCCTTCTCAATCACTTACCAATTTTACTTAGATCCTTTTCAACTCATTTCAGACAAAGCTTTGTCCCTCTAACTATATCAAGTCCACTGCCTTTGAAAAAATTCTGTGGGAAGTCACAGGCATTATTTCTGGTTGTGTGTGCTTCTGGCTATTGATAACTTCCAATTAAATTATTTCTTGGGATTCCTCATTAAAAATGTTATACAAATGCATCCATTTTACCTTGAAATTAATAAGACTGAAGACCTGAGCAACCCAATCATCTCAATACTAAGGTGAATTTGGATCATAGGCAAGAAAGGTGGATTTTAGCATGGTTGAACTCACTGAAGTCTGCATTTTCATTCATTTTAGCCTTACCCCCGCATATGCCAACATAAGTTTGAAACCTGAGTAAGTTTCACAACAAGAATTTTTTTTTCATATGATATCATTTAATCCAGAGGTTGGAATACAGTGTTTCTTCTGCAAAGATTAGAAAGTCAAAAGAGTAATTTTCTGCAAAAAAACAAGAAATAATTCCAGCAAATTTCTGGCTATATAATTATCCAGATCTTGAGTTACTAAGAGCAAATGTCAAAAAATGTCACAGAAATTGTGCTGCCCCATAATGTGCATAACTTTAACACAGCAAGTACTTAACTGTTTTCTACAAGTCCACATATGACAGCACTGGCTCAAATCAATCTGTACCCATTTTCCTCTTGTTCTCATGCTAACTGTTTAATGTATATGGTTGTTATGGATGATTGCAGTACTTACACTAAAAATAATTTCATTGGCTCACTGAAGGGTGGTTCTTGTTCAGGAGAGAACAAATTCCTGTGCTTTTTATGAATAACACAGGTGTGAGTTTCTAAACTTTTTAGTTTTATGCCTGTTCACAGTAGATGGCTTTGAAAAAGTTATTTTTGATAAGAAGCTATGCAACCAAGATCAGACTAAATTATTTTCTCTTTTTGTCAGAACTATAGTGCTTATATTTTGTTGTGTATTAGGAGCTGCTTCTCTTATTGAGCCTACTTGCCACCTTTTTTATATTAAAACAGAGTTTGAGAAAAAAATAGGCCTAAGATATTAGTGAAAGAAATTTCTTTTCCTGGGAACCAAGTAGGCACAGATCTGAAAGGAGAATTTTACACATAAAATGAACCTTATGACAGTCTGAGATTTCACTATTGCAAGAGTTAAATTTGTTGCACAATTTTCCCGTGTAAGTATATAACATATCCTGATAAAAGTCAATTTTGAGGAACAGCATTAGTTCAAGGTGATACTGAACCTCATTTAAAAGTTACTGAAGAATCAATAGAAAATGCAAGTTTTTTACAAGAGAAATGCTCAGGGTTTAATTTCCTTTGCCTCTGCACAGAGCACAGAATAGGAAGGATCTATGAGCAAGAAGAATGTGGAGCCAACAACACTGCTAATACACAGGCAAGAAGTCTCTGGATGTTCCCCCAAGCTGTTACACGGAACTGTGTAGATCTTTGGTTTGTTTTGCTGTGCACTTCAGGGTTTCAGTATGAATTTAGCAAATATTGATTAACTTGCTGTAAAAACACAACCAGTTTAATCATTTATGCTGACCATGCTCATATCCAACCAGAATAGTCCCTTCCCTTTAGGTGAAACTCAACTCACTTTCATTAAAGTCACCAAAATTTACAATACTTTGGAGGAGTTGCCTTATCTGAAAAAAACCCCAGGTTTTCCCACAATTCTTCATATGCTGTTTTCAAGATGTGTTTTGTGTCTGTATGTCTATTTCAGAGGTTGAGTAGATATTCCAACAGGACTACCAAGCTAGTTCACCTCACCATCTTGCTAAGTGTGCACAAATGCAAGCCCGCAATTATTCCTGTAACCTGCATGTGGATATCTTTTAATTATTGCCCTTTAACACTTAAATTTCCTGAGAAAAAGGAAAAAACAAAAACCAGATGAAAGTCAGCATTCTACTAGAGCTTGGAAGATGTGATTATTATGAAAGTCCATCTTTCAAATACATCTGGGAACTAATGATTTCAGAAATTGACTTAATTTGGTCATTCTGGAGCACCACCATCTGAGCAGAGATAGAGGAGATTGCTGCCCATTGGATTGGATATGATTGGTTGGATGCGTAAATATAATCACCACAATGATATACCTCTGAGTTAGCTGTGGTCTTCCCCTGGGACAAATGTGCTCTAATATTTTATATAATTCTGGTCAGAGACATGAGGAAACACTAAATTGCAGCCACTGGTATTGAAAAAGAAGACTTCTGTAAAGAAACTATGTGAAAATGTAAGCATTCAAGTGAAAATTCGATCCTTCACAGTACAGAAGTTCTGTGAAGTCTCTTAAATGACCCTTTTTATCAAGGTGCCCTGTCTATGTTTCTGAATAGTGAGATGTCATAAGAAAAATAGAAGGAAGTGTACAAGTAGTTGAGTAATGTATTAGTTATGTGCACTTTGTTCTTTTTGGCAAACTGACCTTATCAAGGCAAGAAAATACAAGCTGTGACAAGATGAATTCTGCTGAAAAGTTTGAATCAACAGTGTGTGAGGTTTCACTGTTATCACATTTTAAATGTTGATCAGTCAGAATAATCTTTTTCTGTTTTGTGGGTTGATGTTACTAAAGCAGTGTCACTTGCTTTTTTTTGTTACTCCTGTAACTTCCTAATCACGCACTCTGTGTTGCACGCTTTAAGGAACAAACCCAGTTTACAACAATGGCAATAAAGTACTGACCTTTTGATTACTTTTCTGTAAATACAGAAATATTATTCAGATTACAGAGTGGCCATGCTGATACATCAAGAAATGCCAAGGACAGTTTTATTGCTGCAATGAAGAGAAAGCCTGTAGTGGCCATCAGGGAGAGGGTGACAGGACTTTGGTGAGTGACACTGGGACAAGATGTGGTCTGGTTTTGGTGACACAACTGGAAGACAGTTGTCAGACCGTCTCGCAGTGGCAGCTGCACAGCTCTGTGGTTGGAACTTGCTATTTATCAGCTGCTGCTCTGCCATTTACTTCAGGAAGATTGATGCTGGTGCATGAGACCTATGAGGAATCAGGGGCCTGCACTCATCAGAGGAGATATGTGTGGTACTTGTTGATCCCCTGTGGGTGGCCTGCCTTCCTCCCCTCAAACCAGAAAACCAATGCCCTGGGGAAGTCCACAGGAGGAGATGACCACAGCTTGAAGGTTTATTGACATGTTTCTAGAGTAGACATCAATATTTTATATTTGCTTTAAATATATAGACTTATCAAAAAACATTATGTGTCCAGACCATTCTTAATAGAAATGTTGACAGAAGCTAACATTGACCCACTTCTGTTAAAATATACCACTGTGATATTGACTTGCAGCAGGGAGTTTGATGTATGCAACATAAAAAAACCCATTTCTCTGTCCCTCTCTTTCCTATTCTTTTTCTTCTTCAAACTGTGGGCCAATGAAAAATAATTTTTAGTCAACATTTATTACATCCTTCATGCCAAGAAACTCTTCCTCTTAATCACCTCTAATTGTTCCCTCTGTAGAGTTGTTCATCACTGTTTAGCTTCCCAACACTAGGATGTTTGCTGGTCCTGTAAATGGAGATGTTCTGCCAATTGTTTAATTAATTTTGCTTGATTTTCCTAAAACCTTGGAATGTGGGCATTTCTTTTAAGATTTTATTTGAATCCTAATAAGGTTCCCTGATCAGCAGGAATCAAAGATGAACTGCTAGAAAATGACGTGTCCCCACAGATCTCTTCTTCTGGGAAGGGTCTTCCTTGTGGAAGGTGCTGCCACCACCAGGTTCAATGACCTGACCGAGCAACAGAGCATGGTTTAGAGTCCTCAGCTCCTGCCAGTCCCATGACAAGAAAAATGAATTTTTTAACCCTCTTGTTCATATATCTCTTCAGCCACCTAATCTCTCTCTGCTCTTAGTAGTGGTGAAGCACACTAACCAATATACTTTCAGGAGTAAGACTATTAATTGTAAGGAAGCACTGGGCCCTGTCACATATTCAAGGACACAACTTTATTCATCCCATATGGATTTCTGCTGTCATTTTGGAATAGAATATCACAGAGAATAAATCTTTTGAAATATCCATAAGAAGCTCATCTATGATAAATATAGCTGGTGAGTGGGTGGTGTAATTAATCTCCACACAACACTATGGCTAAAAGAGTGTCTCTTTGGAAAAAGACAAAAAAAAAAAGAGGGAAACATCAAACTGAAATAACTCTTCTGGACTTCTGTTTTAGGGCACGTTTTCCCAGGTGTTCAGAGACAGTTCCATGAATACAGCAATAGTCATGTTTGCTGATATCTAGATTTTACAAATCATACCTTCACACAGTGAAGTAAGGATCATTAAAAAGTTATCATATATGAACATCTATTGTGCCATGGTGCCAGGGAGATTGTTTTCTGGGGAGAGAAAGTACTAAAGCACTCAGCTGTGCAAAGGGTTGAAAAATACTGAGCTGTGAAAGGGCCATTATTTAAAAAGATGATAAGTATTTAAGGCGCTAGATACTTTTTCTTGCTTGTTTTTCATCACTTTTGGGAGTTTATGGATAAGTTTTGTCAAGTGCTGTATGCAACATATTGAAGTGGGATGTGTGCACTGGCAGACTAGGGACTACAGAGGGAAAAAACAACTGTGGACAAAGTTTTCCCTGCATTTGTGAAATCAGTTTTACTGCTGATAATGAGAGCAAGAAAGCATCAATGATGGTGGATTAAATGCTTTGGGCACAGTATGACAACAGTAATAGCACTCTAAAATTCCTCATCTTCCAAATTCACCATCTCCAGCCTCTGTCCCAAAAGTGGCTTCCCACACTTGATAAGCCTTCACTGCACAAGCATAATGCCCTGTCCCTGGAGTTAGGGCCACAGAGATTTGATACCTTGCTGAGATACTCTGAAAAAATGCTGAAGTCATAAAAGGCATGAAAAAAAATCAAAAATTATTAATTATTAGGGCAACCTGACAAATACTATGCAGCTCTTGTTGCTGCATGGTGTCCTGACGAGCAAGAAGACAGCAGTGTGTATAACCATGTGACAGGTACAGACCAATCTGTGCAAGCAACTTGTAAATTTGAAATGTATAATCTTAAAATAATTTAAGATCTGAGTAACCTTAGACAGACAGCCTTGAATTTATATGATTTGCATACTCTTTCTATTTTTCCAAAGCCTGTTTTGAACTTAGTTCCCTTCTCTAAGTTTTAAGTTAAGTAAATGACCAATTTGTAAAATTACTTTTTTGTTTGTTTGTTTTTTTGGGTTTTTTTGGGTTTTTTTTGTGTTTTGGTTTTTTTTTTTTCCATTTGGTTTGGTTTTTTCTCCTTTGCACTTTTTCTTCCCATACAATATATGTGGATATGAAGGAAGGGTTTTTGGAGTAATAGACAGTAATATTGAAAATGTAGCATTTTCTTCTCCTGTTGAATTAAATGGTAAAAATCCAACTTGCAATAATGAACCCAGAACTGATCTTTTAGTATATTTTACTGGAGTGAAGCAAAGTATGCTAGTTCCCATGAGAAATTAAATATGCTAGCATGTTCATGCAAGAGTGTGCACAGAAGACCACACTCACATACAGTTTCTATAAAAACTCTGTTTCTATTGCTTAGCACTGTGGGCTGACCAGAGCCAGCATGCAGTTTCAACTAAGGCAAATAAAAAAAGAAAAAACATGCTTTAAAAGGTAGCGTTTCCTGCGTCACTTGAAGGCTCAGTTTCTAAGATGTTTCAGAAAGTACTCAGCTTTCTTGTTTTGTGATGATTTTTTAAGTCTATTTTTTAATTTATTTTACTTTTATTTGAAACTGTGGCACTGAACGTGCTTCTAAGTTTCTCTGCAAATGGAACAGCAAGGGTATCTTCCCTGTTGAAGTCACTGGGGCCATTTCTATCATCTGCAGTGGGAGTTTGATGGCTGTAATTGCTTACCACCATGGTACCTGAGGGGCGACTCATGGTCCTATCAATTTAATAAGGTTGCATCAGCAGTATTCAAATCCATAGCAAGTACAGAAAATGCAGGGATGCATAGCAATACTATACACACCACAGATTGAAAGGAGCAACTGAACCTTGTTAGAACTGGGTTTTGCCTTCAGAATAGTACAAGGAAGTGAGGATACCACCCCTGCTATACTGTAATGACAGCAATGGCACCCCTTTCTAAAGTTCCTGCATGACACGTGTACTATTCAGGTCTCTTAACAGTGTTTGTTTTAACTCTGACCATGAAGAGTGAGGGCAGTTACCATAAAACCCAGGGGAAAATACATGTAATGTGAAGAATAAAGAAAGCAATAAAATTCTAGTGATAACAAAGGTGAAAACCAGGAAGGACTGTGCGTGAATGTGTGCAGGGTGACTGAATGAAGCAGTGACTGGAGTCTGTAGTGCAGGAGGTGGAGGAAGTATCCCTGCTGTAGGACACATTGGTGCAGATGCTGCAAAATACAACTTCAACACCTCTGCCTGTGCCTGCTTCATTACTGTAGTCTGTACAATAGCTAGTTCATTACTGTAGTTTACAAGAGTGAGGCTGCTCAGTGACTAGACATTTCATTAAAATGCCACAAGCCATCTGTCATTTAACTTGTTTTGATATGTACAAAGCTGCTCTGAACACTGAGTGAATGAGGAGCCTGTCTGGCATTGTGTGCTGGGGGGTGTAAGGCAGCCCAGGCACAAAATGTGGGACCTGCAGTGGAAAAGCAGGTACTTGAATGGGGCTGAAAAGGGCTTTCTGATTATTTTAAGAAGAAATGAAGAATTGAGAAGTGGGAAATGAAACAAAAGGTGCTTTGGAGCACCAGGAGATACAGAGAGTGTATGTGAAAATCAGATGAGGTGTTAGGGATGGCAGAATACACTAACCAGCACAATAGGAACCTGACTGTGTAAACCTAAAAGATAATGCACACAGGACAAACCTGCTAGGTTTTAGTCTCAAAAAAACCCCCATAATAACGAGGTAGCTACGGAATATTTAAAGCCAAGGACATAAAATATAGAAAACTCAGCTTCAGGGGAGGATTTTGATTTCAGGAGAGCAGCACAGACCTTTAGCAAATATTTTTTTTCCCATTTCATCGAGGAACAAAAGTCTACTCAAATTAATAGTAGAATAAGAGCACAATTATATCGGAGATGGTTTTCTAGTTTTAGGCAAAGAATTATGCAGAACAAGTACAAATTTTTCTGTGTTTCACATAAGGAAATATGCCCAGCAGTAGTGAGACCCTGTTCCATTTGGAATGATAGTCAAAATACAACACATAATTTTTATATATACATACTAGTATTTCCATCCTTTCTGGCTTAGTGCAAAAAAATTCTTATTCACCATATCCAGGTTTCTAGGTTTTACATTTGTACTTCAGACTGAATCCCCAGATTTTTCTGAAAGTCTGTAGAAATCGAAAGAGGAACAAAAAAAAAACAACAACAAAAAGCCCCAAACAAAAAAAAAAACTCCCACAAAACCCCCAAACCAAAAACCCAAGCAAACAAACAAAACCAAAAAAAGTCACAGGAAGCAAAGATGTGAAAAAAAAAAAAATTGGTGTTACATTAGCTGATGAAAGATGGAAGGCAGTAGAGATGTTTCCAGGCTAAAGATTTCATCTGGGGATATGTCAGTCTGTTATTTGTTGGGGAATTATTCCAAAGCAGATGGTAAAATAAAACAATTCCCTCAGTTCTTTAACTTAGTCCTACAATGTTCTGCCATCTCCTTATTGTTTTGAGAGTGTCTGGTAGAAAAAAAAGTCTTTTTTGTTTGCCTCAATTGCTCTTCAAACTAACATACTGCTTGAGACTTTTGAAGATGGGGGCTTGGGCTGATTTTTATGTTTCACAGCAGGACTGGTATACAACTTTTATT
Source organism: Campylorhamphus procurvoides (assembly GCA_013396655.1). NCBI lineage: Eukaryota > Metazoa > Chordata > Aves > Passeriformes > Dendrocolaptidae > Campylorhamphus > Campylorhamphus procurvoides. The sequence goes on along the minus strand of WBMV01006287.1, from coordinate 1,190,023 downwards.
ATGTTGCTTACTTAGATAATTAGTGCCGTATGAATTTTCTTGTAATGCTGTTTGAGGGATGTGAATGTTGAGCTGTATATTTGCTCGACAATATGATTCATGTGTCTAAAGTCCTTATCACCACCTGCAAAAGCCGTCCTTAATGGTGTAAGACGGAAAAAAAAATCAACTCTTAGACAATAAATGTATCAGGAAAACTAGAAATGTTGTAGACATGTGACAAAGGGAAAGGAAAGGTCATTAGCAGGCTTAGAGACCTAGGGCAAAATACACATGTCCCAGGTTGAGTCAGAGTGGGAGCTCCCTATAGAATGAAACTAACGAGGAAAGTGGTGGAGTAATGAGAAGAGAAAAAAAAAAATACCCCTTAGCATCCAGAAACAATACCCGAAACCCACAAATAGACTGTAAAGTTAATTATGCCACATAATTCTATGAAACCAACTGCATCATGTACTGAGGGAGGATGTTTCTTTGTTACTAAGGGCTGAAATATACAGTTGACATGGAGATTAGTAATGTGGTCCAGACCATAAATTTCTGGGGCAACACGTGAGGGCGGGGGGGGGAGGGGAAAACCCCGCAAACCAAAAGCTTGCTAGAAAAGCACTGGTGCCACCTGGTTCTGAATCCTCTTATTTGAGGAGGAGCAGATATTTGTCTCGTAATTTTCCCTGTTCTCGAAAAAAAAATAGTCTTGGAGTATGCAGCATTATATATCTTCTTTAGAATTAATACAGGGTACGTAGTCAGAAGTGGGTACCGTGTGAAACTTCGCCGAAAATGTGTTATTGGTGGAAGCGGCCGCCGTCGGAGAGGGGGATCCACTAGATGTCAGGAGAGCCCCGCGGGGACCGGCTCTGCTCTCTCCTCGGGACCGAAAAAGCGGCTTCGAACGAGCGGGATCTGCTTTTTCCCACGGAAAACCACGCAGGTTCGCTTCTCTTCCGTGAGAACTTTCAGCCAACCGGGTTTTCCCCGGTGTGGACTTTTTGGTTACAACGGGGTTACACCAGGGATAAATCGAACCCACTGTTTCTGTGATTTTGCAGCACACCTATTAAGCTTTGAAACACTACCTGCACCTTGAATGAATGAACAATTGCCATATTTCGGCACCCACCACGATTTCCTCCTTCACAAAGTGCCCGCTGAAAGGCTCTTTTGGTCTTTTGGAGAACTAGCTTGATTCAAAATAAAGAAAAAACAACATCAAAAAAAGAAAAAAATAGGGCAAAAAGTGAAATTAAGTCTCTGTGTCTAGCAGTGCATGAAAGACGAATCTGTTGTAACTCAGACCATATTTTAAGAAACTTTTTAAACATCCTGTAGAAAAATTAAATATTCCAGAAAAGGTATATGTAAACTCAGTACCATTATTTATTTCATATACTATCAATATAGTTATGATTATGCATGCATAATAGATTTTCTAGCTTCTGATTTACTTATAAAAGTCCATATCATTTGCAAATATCTTTAAACTTACTACTCTTTTTTTAAAGTGATGTGAAACACTCAAGTTTTTTGCCCTTTGCTCAAGATAAGTTTTTGTTTTCTTTCTCAGATTGTGAAATCATTAATTTCATGGCTCCAAAAAAAAAAGAGAAGAATTTGAAGCCCAGACACCTCTAATCTGCCTAGAGACAAAGCTGAGATTTTAATGGCCTGTGCAACAACTCTGTTTTGCCTGGCATAGCAAAATCTGAAACTGGGCCATTTTAGCATGATTTAGATGATAGTATGAATGTTTGATATACTTCTTGGGCTTCTGGGAAGGATCTTTCCTTTCAAATATGTTTTAAACAAAATTGCCATATCTCGTAATAGAAGTAGAATTTGGAATTTACAACTAAGTCACAGGCCAAACAACACAGCCCCAGAAACCTGGAAAAGAGTTTTGCTACTCTGCAATCCAGACGATGAAAGAGTCTTCTAAATATTTTTTCCTAAGACACACTGCACTTTACACTTTTTTATTGAACAAACGAAATTTTTAATTATTTTATTTAGGACCTTGCAATTTAGAATTCCTTATTACTACAAATGATATGATGAATCTTATAAAAAGTCTTGCAGTTCAGAGTCAGATTCAGCTCAGGTGGGTTCTCTGAAGGGCCAGAAGGTCTATATGGCAACGTGGCTTGTATCATAAATGTGTGATCTATGGCAGAATGTTCCAAAACACAACAACTGCAAGTGAGAGCAGTTTCTTTCCAGTTTTTTAGAAATTTGGCCCCAGTGTCAAAAATTTTATTATACATGTGAATCCTTGCATGGAATTTTATAAAGGAAAGAATTTGAGGTCAAGTTTTTGTCAGATGAAACATCTCCTCCCAAAACAAACTAAATCAAAACAATTCATAAAAACCCCTGTGATGACAATTCATCATTGCTTTTGAATTATCTAAGACAGTTGCACAAATATAATCTACAGTTTTTCAGTCCCACCAGTAATTACCATTCCGAAGCAGTAGTTTAGTGAGGTTTAACCATGTGTCCCTTCAAGACAAGTAATGTTGCTCTGCCATGGAAATCACCCAAAATAACCCAGCTATAAGAAGCAGATGGCAGGAATTATGGCAGACTTGTTCTTCTGACTCCCAAGTAATTTTCTATCCAAAAGGGCAGGTACCTGTTCCCTTAGAGGTACCTACAGAGACAGCAGCCTGTGAGAAAAGTACATTACTGCAAGCAATGCAGCTGCAAAGAACTTGGGTCAAATGAACAACTTCTAGAGTTTGTCTTAATCCCCCTTGGTGTCAGCACACAACAAAGTGGCCAAGAAATGCAGTTTTAAAAATGGAAACCTTTTTATTTTTGCATTGAAATAGTTTTAAAACCACATTAAAAGCCACAGTTTGCGCAATGGCTCATAAATTTGATGTTATGTTTTTGACAGACATTGTTGTTCCTCAGCAGGGCTACAGAGCATTCAGATCTGTCCTCCCCACTTAACCCCACAGGTGTGGGAATAGTCAGGGGAAAGTACAGAGAGCAGAGGATATAGTTAAGGTGATAATTAAAGGTAAGGCTACAAAAGGGGAATAAAAGAATCCTTCTGTTGCATCTTTGCACAAATAGCATGAGATCTACAAGGGCTTTTGACCACATCAGCTGATCCTTTGTTTTGTGTTATACTTTTTATAGAAATCTAGTTGTTAATTTGAAATTTGAAATACTGCTTTCCTCACTACAATCTTTCCCTCCTGCATTTGCATAACAGATACTGACATAAATAAAGACTGGTGTTCTTCCATTCCTTTGTTTTTTTGTTTGTTTTTTTTTTTTTTTTTTGTGTGTGTGTGTGTGTGTGTGTGTGTGTGTGTGTGTGTGTGTGTGTGTGTGTGTGTGTGTGTGTGTGTGTGTGTGTGTGTGTGTGTGTGTGTGTGTGTGTGTGTGTGTGTGTGTGTGTGTGTGTGTGTGTGTGTGTGTGTGTGTGTGTGTGTGTGTGTGTTTGACCTTGTGATTGAAATTTGGTCAGCTTATCTTGCTGAATTACTCTGGAAAATTAACTCTGTAAGTGCCAAGTGCATATATCAAATGCTACTGCACTGTGTATCAATGCATAGAATAATATTATTCCCTGAGCTTCTCTTCACCATGATGCAGCTCTAGAGAAAAATAAGTACCTCTCCCTGACCCTCCCAATAAAAAAAGTAAAATAAATCCAGAAAAAAAATGTAGGTTTTTTCTCACTAGGAAAGAAAAAGGAATGTTATATTTTTTATATTTTTGAAATAAAGCAACAGTCTTATAACGACTGTTTCCTTTTTTTTTTTTTAAATCCCATAATCCACTTACATTGAAGTAACATAAAAGAACAGCAAAGAAAGAGTATTTTGTGAGCTATCATGCAGTCACTATGCGTCAAACACAATGAAACCCCAATATTATAACAGAAATGAGTGTGTCCTGCAAAAGAAAAAATGATTTCACAGTAGCATCACAGTTGTTTTAAATACAACCTCTCATAACCTTAACATACAAACCGAAGCAGTAAAAGGAATTAGGGGACATAATTAATGTTTTTGAACTTTTTTCTATGCACAGGGAACCTGCACTTCATTCATCTCATACCATTGCAGAAACCCATCTCAGCAGACACATTAGTGTTGCCCTCAAAAACATCAGCCAGCTACATGAAGAGTCTTCTCCTCACAGCTTCCTGCATGTTTTTTGTCCACCTTATAGCTGCCCAAGGTCATTGGTCCACAGCAAATCTGAACATGGCCAGCAGGAAAAAATAAAAAAAAAAAAATTAAAAAAAAGAAAAAGAGAGAGAGAGGTATAATGAATCTAACTACCACAAAGTGACTTTCCTAAACTTTTTTATTTTGAAAGAAATCAGAGCAATACAACTCTTGCTGCTTTTCCCATGCTGGATTTCTTACGTCAACCAACCAGAATGAAGGAGATGCCTTCAACATTCTCACTGCTGGTTATCTGGCGAAGTTCAGCAGCACCGTGAAACTACAAACGTCCCCTCTTCACTGGCATAATCTTTATTTATGAAACAGGTTAGAGCAGAGGTGTAGAAACAGACCCCTTCTTTCACCACAGCACTTAAGCCAAGGCTGGGGAACTTGAGAAGGAAAACATCTTTTCTTCAAAGAGCAAACATATGGTTGGTTATTCTTAGATGTGTCATCAGAGAATCTTCTTCACACAGAGTAGGCTTAAAAACTGAAGCTCTGGGTTTTGACACCATCTATAGTGCCAAACAATGACTTTTGACCTCTGGATGGTGTCTCTCCTACTCCTCCTATTAAAATGGGAAACACTCCAGCACAGTGATAAATGCAACATCTACAGGCATAAAATAGTAACACTATAATGATTTTTATCATACAAAAAAACAGAAGGAGAAAATCATGACTGGCAGTCATGATTTCTTTTCAGAAAATCATGACTACCAGTGACAGACACTAGTTTTGTGTTAAACTTTAGTTATTGATGTTGTTACTGGCTGTCCACTGGCATGTTGGGTCAGGGTGTGCTTGGTTGATTAAGCAGGCAAAATCATGCTTTTTCTAACAGCTATAGCAAATTGGACTTAAAGGGAAAAAGGATAGGGTTTCACTCAGGACACTTATGAAAAATTGAGGGGGAAAACACCAAGTCCAGCAGGCCACCACATAGATGCCAAGTTAATGTGAAGTGAGGAAAGATATCTTGGCTTAAGTGTAGTTTGATCCATAACACCTATGTGAAGAAACTATAGTAAGAAGCAGTGTTGTGTGCCTGTGAGCAAGGATCTTCCTCACTGGACACTCCCACCGTAGATTCCCTGTGCCTTCTTCTCCAAGCCATTACTAAACAACATCCCTCTTCTTTTAAGCCCTTTTCCACTGTATCCCACACACCTCAGTTTTTACTACTAAATGCTGAATAATCATAGCATACCACTTAGTCTAAACCAGTCAGAAAGTTTGATACTCTCTGACTAAAATCAGATTCACCCCTTTCAGTCAAAGCACAGCTGTGCATATTTTGATTTTCTCTTGTCCCAGCTCTGCTTTGCAGAATCATATTTATAAAGAATACCTACTCTGTGTGACATTTTTAAAATGAGTTATGCCATCTTCCCCTGACAACAGAGCTTAAGTTTTAAGATGAGATTAAAATTATTTATGATTAAAAGTGCAAAACCACATCCATGGGATTTATTGCAAAATGGTCATGTGGAACCTGGAAAGCTGGTGATGATTAGGGACCTTCCACTGGTATTCATGATAGTGGTTCAGGGGCTTTAAAGAGTCTCACCATATTTCTGTGCATCCTTTCAGATACTAACTCCTAAACCCTACAACCACTGCAGAAAGTAGTAGAAAGGTTAGTATTTTTAAATATGTTTGTAATTCTGATAATTTTCATAAGGTGGATTTCCTTCTGAAACAACATGATCTCTTATCTGACACAAAACACCATCTTATGTGGCTGAGTGTCTCTTAAACCTCAAAAATAGAAATATGGAGATATTTGCCAACAGGACAATGCAAATTCATGCCAGTGTTTGCTCAGTTTTGCCTTTTGCTCTTCTTTAAGATCTGAAGTTAAAAAGTCAAAACTATTAGCCTAATCTCAACTATTTGTAAAATTGCTGTTTAAAACAACAGAAGTATGCATGCCTAAATTAGTAAAATTTAATAGTACAAATGGCAAATAGCATTAATTTCTGTTCACCAATTATATAGTAAATAAAAGTAGGGATGCAGATATATCTGCTGACTCTAGTTTCTTCTGCCTATGTTTTCTTAGTTCTAATAATTCTTATCTGACCATTTCTATTTTCTGGATTATTCTAATAACAGTACAAAATATTTACAATTCTGCTGAAATACACAAATGACGTAAGAGTGAGTCTAACAACAAAAATGCAATTTTTAAGAGAATATACATAAGCTGACATTATGCAGGAGATAAATGTTTTACAAGAAATAATGTCCATGCATCAGAAGGTGGACAAATACTGCAGAGTCCAAAATGAATGCATCTCTTCTAAACAGCACAAGCTCTTTTTTGGCATGCAAACAATGCAGTAAGGAGGAAAAAGTCTAGAACTGAATTTAAGTGCTGCAAATGAAATTAAGGTTAAATTGGTGGTCACATCAAGATGATGTTAATTATGTAAATGTTTGATGTTTATTAAGGCACTGCCTGGAATTTAGACTGTAATAAAACTATAAGACTCTCTTTTTGTACATGTAAGATATAAACTGCATTTAAAAAAGCAAATATACAGACCATTCACCCCTTTCACATCTTTGAGAATAAAACTTTAGTTCTTTTCTTCTTTTTTCAATATTTTTCTGAAATTATAACTCACATGTACTGTAGCTCCAAGCTACCGAGTAACAACAACACCAAAACCAAACCCCCAAAACCCAATCAAACCAACCAAACTAAAAACCCCCACAGCACCAGGATTTTCTAGATACGCAGTATCCCATTGCTTCATTGCTGTAGATGCATTCATTCCCTGAAATATTGTTGGCTGTTTCAGGATAACTACTAAAATAATTTGCCTGGGAAGCAAGATTTAATTGTCTTACAACTACCTCTGTGAAGTACAATAGGGATTACAAGTGCTCATTGATTATACTATTGGGTAGAATAAGAGACTCTTATCCTAGCATTTCTCATTCATTTTGTCATTGCATTCTCTTTGAAAGGGACCAAATGGGTCCCAGCAGGTGAAAGCAAAGAAACCTGAAAGGCTCCCTTTGATGAATGAAAATACCACAACCACCCTCCTCCCATTTTTGGAGATTAAAAAACCTTATTAAACCATGCCCCGTTAGATATTGATTGAGAAGGAGCTAAACGAAAACCAACAATAGCAGCATGGAACAGAGAACAGTGCTTTCATAATGGGCATGGAACACAAGTAAGCTTTTCTGTCCTTTTGCTGTGCAGGTTTTGTTGGGGGTTTATGGGGTTTTGGTTTTGTTTGTTCATTTTTTTGTTTGTTTGACTGTTGGATTTGGGGTTTGGGTTTTGCTTGGTTTTCTTTTTTTCTTTTTTTTTTTTTAACCAAAACATGAAAAAACTATTTGTTTTTGTTAAAACCATTATACAAAAATCACAACTAGCAGTTGTTCCTCTAGTATGAGTGATTCCTCTCTCAGACTGTTTCATGAAATACCGCAAGTAATGTTAAAATTATGAACTTGGGTGGGTTTTAATTTTGATCTTTTTTCAACTGTTCTAATCAATTATTATAACTGCCACAGACTTCAGGATGCCCCTAATTGCTAGAAGGTTGGTTTTGAACAAACTGTGTGAATGGAAGAAAGGAAAACATTTCATAAAATTTTCTTCCAGAAAGCAATAAAGAAACTCACTGTTTTTAAAAATAACATTTTAATTTATGCTACTTTTATTATTTACCAGTCATGTCATACATTTGTGAAACCCACTAAAAAAATACCCCAATGGCATTGTCTCAGTCTTCAATCTGCCTGGTTTTGAGGACATCTCAGAATAGGACTATGTGTTAATTAACTGTCAGTCATTTATTTATCTTTTAAGGATAGTGCATTTCAGACAATGATAGGAAAAAATGAAACATGAATAAACACACATTTAATCCTATAGGTATCTTTATTCTGATAACAGAGAATCTTGGGCCAGGCTCTGAAGAATTTATTTGTTTTAAATATTTTGCTTGGGATTTAATTTCCTTTTTCCTGTCAATTGTCTTCAGGTGTTTCTTGTCACAGGCAAAAGAACCCTGAATCAAGGACATTGCTAAAGCAATAAAATCAGAATAATTATGAAAAAAATCTGTTCTAAAACAATATCAATATTCTACATAATAGATGATTCCTAAATGCAATAAACAATATAAAAGTTTTGCTTTTAAACTGATTTTGGTTGAAAAATAGAATCATCAACCAGATCACAGCAATCAACATAATAATGTTATTATTCATCACTATCAAAGAAATATTTTTTTCTGTTGATTACTAATCAACTTACTTGAGGGAGTTGCAGTGCTCTGTATGAAAAACCTCTTTTGGTAACCAAATGTAAATTTATGGAACTTGAAATTGTTACAGAGTTTTAGAACACAACAGTCAGAGCTATATATTGTTTTGATAGTTGTAAAATAAAATTAGAGGAGTAAAAATGGTGTGTTTATACTAGGAATATAGAAAATAAACCAGCTTTTATTGGTGAAAATTTGGTATATTTTACTAGTGCTATGAAAGCGTCTGAAAAAAATCATAGGGGAAAAAAACATAAAATGGCTCAGAATAATGGAATATTATGCTTTTGAACAGGATATAAAGAAATTAATTAATTATATTATAATAATATTTTTATATCTATATTAACATTTGATCAATTTACACTATCCTTATCCTAATAGCTGTTTTGCTGCATTTTGATATTTTCCATTTGTTTGCCTTTTCCCTGTCAAGTTTGCCAGGATTATCTTGTGTTTTCATACTGTAACTTGCATTAATCTAAAACATTAATAAATACTTATAAAAGTCCTCCTCAATAAAGCCATCTGTACAATCCCATGTCTAAAAATTGCACAGGTTAATTGAAAACAAAATATCAAGTTTTTCAGGCATCTGTTTTGCTGTTTGTGGTGTTGTTTTAGGCAATTTTTAACAATAAATTTGATAATGGTAAAAAACCCATATAAAATACAGAGATTTAAAACAGTGAGTTTCAAGTCATAACATGAAAATTACAGATGAGATTCAGAGTACAACATAGTGAACAGGCTTCATAAAAAAGCTTGCCAGTTACAGGCTTTGAATTTTCATGTGCTGCTAAGAATGAATATTTGACTGGCTGAAATCTATGACTAATTGTATTTTCATTTGATTTGACTCTTGGAGCCCAAATGTTGCATGCTATTTTGATACTACTGATTACCCAATTCTAGGCAGCTCTGAGCTGTCAGGAAGAACATCTAAAAAACCTTTGGTTGTTAGGGAACTTGGTAATTCAACAATCAGCAACTGCTTTGCAAAGCCTGTCTTCCTTAAAGAGCTCTGCAAAAAGAGAATCTGATGGCTCAGACTGTTACAAGATTTTTCTTTTCTTATGTTCTCCACTCTCTAGGTATAGAACTCGGGTAATTCTTCAACTTCTGTTTCAGAAAACAGTATATATCCACAGGAATATTATTGCAAATTACTCAACAATGAACTACATTTTGTACTTTCATCTATCTTATACCAGATTTTGGCAACAATTATAAATTTTAACATCAAAGGAACATTTTTGTTATCTATTCTTATTTGCCCTTGTGCTGCATTTCAACACTGTCTTTCAAAACAACACATTTCAAATAGCCTAGCTCTAAGGAAGAGGAAGCACTTGAAAGTTTCCAAGCTGAAATGTTGAGGTTTTTAACCTTACGTTTTAAATAATGTGCTGTATCTTTAAGGTAATGATAATGTGGTGGAAGAAGTACCTTGATGTCAAGTATTCATTTTAACATTTCCATAATGTTTAAATTGTAGTGCTCTCAGCCTACCTGGAATTAAGTGAGCTGTAGTCTGCCTTCTATTTACACAAACCCATGCACTATCATTGCCTGTTAAATTACTATAACATCAATTAGCAGAATTTATCAATTAGGTTGTGATACTGCTTCAGCCAATACGAAAGGAGGGAAAATTCTCATGAGTTCAGGTACTAAAGTTGCTTACATATGTATTTGAAGTTACTGCAAAATGCAGGCTGTTCAAAACAGGAATATATTCACTAAATTGCTTGAATGGCATTCACAGAATTCATGTAAATTTTTTAAAGCCTGCTTCCTTTAATTTATTGCACATTTTCTAGTTAGTAAGACTTGCTTTACATGATAACTCCCATTGTTAGGACTATCTACAGAAGGACACAGATGCAGATGTATTTGCATATGTACACAAATACATACACATTTTTTTTGATCAAAATTTAATCAAACAGCTTTCACCAAAGGTGATCTAGTGAAGCAATGAGCTTTTAGGGGAATTCTCATGATGGTTTTTTTGAGTTAAGAGGTTTTTTAAGCTCTTTATGCAGTTGATGGAGGAAAATAAGTCTCTTCAGAAAGTATTCAGAGCAGGGACCTCATGAAGTATCTTGGACCAAATATCTTGTGGTGTTGGTTACTCAAGTGTTGGTGACTGAGCTGGTCTCATTCCCTTGCTTTTCCCTTTCCACTTTCCAGGAAGAAGAACATTCACTGTCCTAAAGCACACCTCCAGAACTGCCAGCCTCCCATCAGTGTTTTGGATGCCTCCCAGAGGAGACATTGACCCAGTAGTTGGTATCTCAGGAGTCAGAAGGTGTTTTTCTTTGAAATCAGTTTATATGTTCAATCTAACAAAAAACATGAATTCATACGTTACCTCTCCATAGCCCTGGATCAGTTGTCAAGTTTATTAGACATCTTTCCGCGCACTGCAGCGCTCTCAGGACAAAGTATTACCAATGCATATGTTCCCACACAACACACTAGAATTCAATAAGTATAGCCCAAAGCACAAAAAAAAAAATCAATAAGTATAGGCCAAAGTAAAAAAAAACAAACAACCCACCTTATTACATCCAGGTTCAAAAGACAGATTTTTTTAGAGAGCTGAATATTACACTTAAGGTAATACTAAATATGTGAAATGTTATCAACATCAAATTTAACTTGCATGCACTAAAAGAGACAAGACTTTATAAGGAATATATGCCTTCCCAGGTACAACAGCTCTTGCTTAGACTTTCAATCAGTGCAGCCTGCAGAATCCATAGCCTGTTGCAGCAGGAGGCGTAACTTCACTTTCAGCTCCCATGTTTAAATTTCAAACTATAGCATACTATTAGTATAATATGTGCATCTAATTTTCCTTATTAATGTAATGATATGAAGTTGATTACACTTCTATAAACACACATTCAAAAGTGCCAGTTCAGTTTTTCATCTCCAGCATTGCATTAATGTTTTTCACATTTCTTTTTTTTTTCATTCCCCCTCTATATTTTCTTCAGTCCCCTTTTCAATGTGATGATGAAACATTTATTAGCTACTCTTGTTTGCCAAATACATGGCTATTCCAGTCAAGAAACTCAATTTTCATACATTGAATGTATGACTATGTAAGGAAGGCTTCCACTTGTTTAACATCTTGGGATGTGTCACTTAATATGATTAAGTTACAATATCTTCACTTTATACAAATTCCATAAAACTGTTGCTGGCTGAGTATTTAAATACAAGAGAATGAAGAAAAAAATTATCTCAAAACGTGTTCTATATTGCTTTTAAATACTGTTCATATATGTACTTAACAAGCTTTTTTAGTTTTTATTAATAGTGTTTGATGCCTTTAGAGTCGCACCATACTTCCACATGATTTTCTTTCACAAGCTCTCCTTTCCTTTCAGCTCCCACTCTTTCTTCCATTCTGCCACCTAATTAAAAACACAAACCTTTGTGAAAGCCACAGTTAAACCCATCCTGCTAACAAAGACGATTTTGCAGCAGGTCTAATGTTGAATATGTTTCAGATGCCCAGTGAAACCTCTTCATGAAGCAATGCATTTAGCCACACGGCTGCCACTTGAGGTTGCTGATTACCCAAAAGTATAAGGCAGGGATTGGGCTCTGCATCTGCATGCAGAGAAGTTTTAATGAATACCCCAGCTATGCATCTAAAAAAGTGGTTCTTGTGTGCAGGCATTGATAAAAGCAAGAACTTTATGGAGTAGACACTTACAGCATTATGCTTATTGTGTCTAAATAAACTCATTCTGCCATTAGCAGCAAGCTCTAATGGAACTGGGAGCTCATTCTGTAGCTCTTGTCATTAATTGGAATGTAGATGTCAATATGATAGTGTCTTAATACTTTGGATAGATGGATGTGGGGAGAGAAAGGTTTTCTTTGCAGTCAAAACCAGTTCTGCCCTTTGTCCTCTTCAAATAGCAAGTTTGTGAGCCCTGTGTGCCTGATTTACTAAAGATACCTTATATTTGCTCTTTAAACTCATCTATTTTTGCAGTTATAATTGTTATATGCAATATTTACTGTCTGCAATAAGTACAATTAATTAGTCCAGGTACACATAATTTTCATTTTATTTGGTGACTGTAAATACCTTCTGATTAATTAAATAGTATTGTAGAAAGCCTGGTAAATTAAATGCTCTTTCACTTAACACTGATAAATAATTGAATAATAAGAAGTGATGAGTAAATGGTGTGGAAGTAATACTTAGCATCACTCATCAAAATGAAAGAACTTGAAAGCCAAACCTCATTCAACAGAAAACAAAAAAGCCTAATCAAAAATGCTATTTCCTTATCTCTTTAGAACAAAAAGACATTTTAACCAAATATATGCCAGAAATTACATTTTACACCAGTTATGACAGCAACTTCATACCAAAGCACTGGTAGCACACACAGGAGTTTCATTTTTGGAGTCACAAAGCATTTGCTTAATTTCCTTCACTCCATCCTATAATCAAATAGAGTTTGAGCAATAAGGTAAGGAGTAAGTATTCTTAGAAATTAATTTCCTAAATTTCCCATGACTTCAGTGCCACGATATTTTCCTAAGCAAGACATGGACAGGCACACATACATTGTCTATAGAGGGTATATAAAACATACATTTATTTAGTAATAAATTAGCAAGTAACATAAATATGTCACAGTTTTTGCGAGAAACATTAGTTTTATCAAGATAATATTTTGTGGCTGGGAGCTAAACTGAAGAAAACAAAATAATAGCTACAGAACTTCCATATGCTTTAGAAGATTAAGGTTCACAAGACCTCAAGAGAGGACCTCAATAATGTTATAAAAGTACAGAATTACTTATTCACCTGTAACAAAGATAAAGCAAAAAAACCTCTGCAGAGACATTCCTGGTACTAAAATAGCCTGATTAACCCATGACCTTTGAAACAGGCTCCTTTAACCACTTCTACTCACAGTAAGTATGGTGTATTAGCAGTGCCTATTTTTACACCAAACTAGCTAATGAAGACAAAACTGAAACTAATGACCAATTCCTATTTTCTAATTTCTTCACCTGTGTCAGAGAAAGTCCTTGGTTCTGTCAGTGTGAGATAGCAAGAAGTTTATGCTAAGGGTGGACCTGCTGGTCATTAAAATCTATAGAATAAAACTTCAGACTGTATGATACATGGTGGTGAGCAAAAAGTTTCAAAATATATAATTTTAAATAATTTCAATAAATAAAATAATTTTAAAATATTTCAAATTTGGTCCTTTTTGGAAGAGGTGTTTGAGCTGGTTTTGCAGAACAAGTGCAGGTGGAAGTGGGCAAAACAACCACAAGGTCATGTTGAAAACAACATTGGTGCCTGCTGTGTGTGGGTTTTCGGTGCTGATGGGAGAGAGTGTTCACTGGAGAAAAATACCCTTAAACTTCTTGTGCTATAATATCCTGTGTCACTCCCTCAGAAATTGGGTCACATCACTACAGGTGTTCAACTCCTGTGTAATCCATCAATGGAGTTCTTGAAGCAGCATCACAGACAATGCCCTTGGACATTGACAGGGCTTCTTGGCATGTACTTCTGAATTGTCTTTCTACTTGAAAGACTTCCATCTCAAAATGTTTTCTGGATGATTTTTTTAACATAATTAAAAATATTAAGTATTTATAGAGTAGTAGCTGTAGCCGAACACTCTGCAAGGAAAGAGAATTAAGACAGGTTGCTTATTTCAATGTAGAGTACATAACATTATTTATAAACAACTGACCTATAAATATTTTACCTCAGATAAAACCAGGAAATTATAAAGTTACAAAGTTCTTTTTTCAACATAGTGAAACTGTTATGCCTGTATAGCTTTCTGTTGGAAAGATAGAAACTTAGCTGCATATCTTTTGATGCAAAGTTGAGGGCACATAGTTCATAAAAGTATTAGGTATGTTACAATTCTACTACTTAACACACACACACTAAAGTTATATCAGTAGAAGAGATAAACCAGAAATAGTCAATGTAAGAAATTTTTGGCAAAATGTATCACCATTGATGGTTAAGGAAAAAACCTGTGTTTTGATGTAAAAAAAACCCAACTCTCCAAAGTCATGAAATACATTAAATAAATTATCTGTAAATACAGAATGGATTTGAAAGAGAGAAAGAAGGAGAAACACACAGATTTTTGTTTTAGCAAAGTATAATAGTTAAATGCTTTCAGTTCTCTACAATAATTGATGTGATCTATTTCCTGATGAACAAAAGAAGCCTGCCAAGTTCCACAAGTGAAAAAAAGAATTCAGTTTAGTCAAGACAAGAAAGATTGCAAGAGGCTGCAGAAGAACATTCGTGTCTGCAGCAGTCAATGCCAGGTGGTGTGGCAGTGGGCTTACTGTATCAGAAGTGGAATAAATCATGCAAGAAATGGGCCTATGAAGAAAATGAAGAAACCAGCCATAATGCCTTAAAAACTGAGGCTTTTAGTGTATTATAAAGTGTATTCCATGCCTTTTTTACCCTGAGTCACCCTTCTCCTTCCCAAAAACCCTTGAGAAAACTCTTATCTCCCTAGCCTAGTATGCAGGAATTTGTTTTGGCAGGACTGTATGCAGTCCCCCTATTGGCTTTTAGTTAAGCCTTTCCCCATTGCTGGTTATTCCTAGATTTCTATTGGTTGTAACTGAAATTCCCTAAAGCCTTTAAGTACCCCTGACCATGTGAATAAACTCTCTCTGTATCCTCTCCTGCTGTCTCTGTGTGTCTCTTTCCCGGGACATCTCAGGGACCATGTG
>WBMV01006287.1:1138844-1171800 GCA_013396655.1 Campylorhamphus procurvoides | reverse complement strand
TACTCACTGCCTCTTCCTTTTTTTTTTTTCTTCCCCAGAAAGGACTTATCCCACTGTAACTTGTACAACACAGAGAGAGGCTGAGAGCATGGTTTAACTAGGGAAGCTTCTTTCTTGCAATTATCAGCTTCACTATCCTGACTGTCATATTTTTAAGGCAATTCAGGGACGGATGAAAAACCATAACTAGTCTATGAAGAGGAAGAGCAGGACTTATGAAGGATGTTGAAATGGTATTGCATCAGGAAACACTATACTGAATAAAGCCCTAGTGAATTATAATCTTTGTTATTATTTTTATTAAAGATGACAGCTTATCCATATGTCAGAGAAGCAGTAGTTTTTCGGTGGCTACCAGGGTCATCAGCAGGCAAAAATAATTGCAACATTTTTACCTAGAACTAATGAAACTCAGTGCTAGAGAATTGCAATCCATGTATTTATATAGGGATGAACCTGAATAATGAGTTTACAAAGTCTCACAACTGTTTTAGAGTGTCCCTCTAGTTTGTTTATTTTTTTTTTCTGTAAAAAAGAGTCTGGGAGAGATTAATTCTTGAAGCACTTCTCTTTTGCTGAGAGATCAGAGTCATTTCCCAACTCACCATTACCAAGTGTAGGTATTACTATATATTGTTTTTTGATTGCTTCCTGGGAAGAAAACAGTATTTATACTGTTTATTGCTATATTTGTTTATTTTAGGCTGTTTCATGGGTGCATTGTGTTTTGACTTTCCAACAGTGACTCATGCTGTGGTGTTATTCTGGTTTCAACAACTCTGCATAAGAAGAATTTCTGAGCATTTTCAGCTGTCTCTGCTGAAATTGCTGGAGGCTGAATTTTGTCTTTTGTGGACCCCCTTCTCTGAGATGCCTTTGGTGAAATTGAAAGCTGTCAGAATGCACAGGACTTTTATCATTATGCCTTCAGGAACACACGTGTTCTAGGACATCTACTCTAACTCAGTAAGAGTTTTTGGTCGATAGATGCCTTTATCAGGGAAGACTAAGATCAGAACAGGGAAAATTTTAGCATCACCCACAGCTGTTGATTTAGGGTAAGTTGAGTATGTTTGAGCTTTTCTCAGCACTTCAGTAAGAGCAATGGTTTTATTTTTGTTGTATTGGATTTTCCCTGTGAATTCTCCTTGGATATTGCTGAGATATTGTTGTTGAGTGATAAGTTTGGGCAAAAGCTAAGTGACAGACCCACATGGTGGTTATTGGAGACATAAGGCAGATTTCAGACTAGAAAAGTATTGCAGTAACCCCTGCTTGCAGGACCAGCTTGCAAAAACCTACCTTTTGGTAGAACCTCAGGTGACTGACTGCTTTAATAAGTGATATTACCAGGGCCCTGGTTAGAGGGGGACTGAGAGAACATACATAAAGAGAGGCATTTACTTAACTTTCAGATGGAGAAGCAGATGATTCCCCTTCTGTCATTGGGTTGTCCCTCTGCCTCCTCTCATTGCCCTCAGACTCACCAGTGGCACTTTTAGGAGGTAATGGTTCCTTGCTGTGCTCTCTGCACATACACAAAATTATGTAGATTCAAAGGAGAAGGAAGACCTGGTATTGGGACAGAAGAAAGACGTTAAACATCAGCCTTATGTTTGGAATTACTACCAGAAAAACAAATGAAACACCCCCCAACCTAAAAACCAAACAATCAAACCAAAGCATATAAACAAAGAAATGCAAACAAACTGCACAGTGGACTTTCCACCTATCAAAAGGCTCCAGTTCTGGTTACTTTCTTCTAAAATTGGTGCTGTTTGGGATACACAGTGAAAATCTGTAGCTGCCATACAGGCAAATTCAATGTCCATTCCTTGAGGGCACTGGCTATCTCCAGCAGGTATTAATTGCAGTTATCTGACAATGCTTATTGCTAAGTCGCAAATTTAACTTTTTGTTCTGGGTCAACAGCAAAACTGCAAAGTTAAATATATGTTGAGTGTCTTCTTTTTCTTACTGTAAGTGATGACAGTTTTTCAGCTATGAAGATGCTTTGTATTCAATAAAAAAAAATTTAGTTATTGTGATGGCTAAAGACAGCTCAAGTTCAAACAGCCTGTTTCAGTTCTCAGGACACTTCTTTGCAGTTTTCTTTTTAGGTGTGTTTGAGAAGAGAAACTTCTGTGAGGTGAGAGCCTGTAGGAAGGGAAACTATATTTTGCTGCTTGGAAGAAAATTAACACAAGAACAGGAATTCCAGCTGAAAAGCCAAGCTGGCTATATGTTGAATATTTTAGAACTGTTCAGTCTATTTTCTGCCTTTGGTAAAGGTTGAATTTATTTTCCTGAACAAAAGAATGTATTAGATTATACCAGGACTGAATTTTTTTTTCTCCTCACAAGGGGAAGTTTTGATACTGGAGATGCTCTTCCATTATTTTGCCAGGAGAGCCTTTAAACTTCAGCAACAAGTTGTAAAAGGTGAAGAAAGAAAAGACAGAAAGCAAATCATACTAGTAAGAGCTGGGTTGAATCAGCAAATACAACTGTATTCTGCAACATGCCCTTCCCTCCTTGCCTGGCTTTCTAGCAGGAGGAGTTGTGAGAAGCCTGTCAGCACTGGGTCTGACAGCAGCGATTCCCTCAAAGCTACAAGACTGTAGCTACAGACAGAGCTGTGTATCCCCTCAGGCTCAACCGTTGCTGCCATTGGATTTACTAGGATAACGCTGCAACCCAGAATTGGTGCATAAATTTGGAGCAAGGGGGAGATGGGCAGGACATGGTTCCAGCCCTAGGCTCTGTATCTCTATCCTGCAGATGAAAGCAGAGAAGAAAGCTGAGGCAGCAACTTAAAACAGTGCAGCCTCCCAACCAGCTCTACCTCCATCACCCTTGGGAAGGCACAGCAACAAAACCAAGGCTGTATTCCTACCAGAATGTGGGGCTGACACTGTGCAGTGCATTCCTTGCCCTCCAGCTCTCCACACACCTTTTCTTCAGGAAGTTGTAACATGCTTTAAAGCAGATATGTCTTCTTTTCAGTTCCCACTGCAAAGATTTCAAAGGAAATGTGCTTCAGCTTGTTCTGTCTGCTTTGCACTGAGCACAGCCAATTTGTCCCTCCTTGGGGTGGTTGGGTTTGAGCCCAAGGGGATGGAGGGGCTAGCAGTTTGTCCTTTGAGAAGATACTTCAAATGGAAGATTATTCAAAGGGAAATTACCCGCACTGGCTGAAGATCTGGTAGGGTCTCTAAGGGACTGCTACACAGCAGAGCTGTAAGCCCTCCCTTGTAGACTATAGGATAGGTGATGTATGGTAGCTGAAAGTACAAGGCCCTTTCTGCAACTGTGAACATGTTTTGACTGAGAACTCATTGCTCCTTGCTGGCTGCCTCATTACTTGGAGAGAATCCAGTGGGCATAGGATGGGTCAGCCCTTGCAAAGGAGCCTTCTACTGTATCATTAGAGCAGCAAAGTGGGAAGCATTACCCATCAAATTGTAGGAATGCAGAGGAAAGGTGGATCCACTGCATCTCTTTAAACGTTTTCCTATGTCACTCCCAAACTTTTGGAATGAAGGTGGGAATTTAGATTAATTCATCACCTACTCCCTTTCAAAATGCAAACACATTACCATCTTCCACCCCCCAGAAATTCAGATTAATAGATTTTGTAAGCAGCCTGTAAACAATTTATGTCTCTTGCTGGGTTTATCACCTAACACAGTCAATGATGTTAAGGTAACAATCTGGAAAGTGCATCCCTTCACATGCCACTATCAAGCCTATGTCAGTAGCAAAAGCTAAAAGGAGGCTCTTTAACAGTCTTGACTTCTACATCACCAGGAAACAACCCACAATTAGACAATTTCTGGTAGCAACCACTCTCCTTTGTAGACTCGGTCTTTACTTTGCACAAATTTAGGAATTTGCTCTGCAAAAAAACTGTTGTTTACTTACATGCAGTAAAACAATGTTAATATTCTGCATTTGGGTTTCCCAGAATTACTACTGTTGATGCTAAAGGGGTTGTTTTAGTAAAGAAAGGGTCACCGTAGGTGGTTCCCCTCCCACAGCAGCAGAAGCAATTATTAGTAGTGAACAAAACACATGAACCAAAATTGGGCTTCAGAAGGCCATGTCTGTGGTAAAGTCACAGCTGCAACAAGAGGTGGAGTTACAGCATAGTCATCCCTTTACCCCAAAAAAATACGGCCCTATCCTCCAGTGTTAATGGGTCCACAACTGTGTTCCACAACAAGGTTTAAAGGTTAAGGTTACATGCTGCACTCTGCAATGAAACAGTTGTAAGTGGGTCCCATGACACAGTTGTATTCCTAGTATAGAAAAACCCTAAATAAGCTAGATGCTATAGATGTCTCCCATTTTCTCCATCTTCCTTGTGTATACAGGCACACTTTGCCCTAAGGATATCTCCAGAGAACCGTGCTTCTCTATTTACTGCAATAGGGAGAGCTTGGATATGATGACAGGGTCATTGTCTATGAAAATCAGAAGATCTAAAAATTCACAGTTAACTAGTCACTGAAATACTTTATGACAAAATTTGAGAGAAAGAGCCAGGCCTGTCTACTCATTAAGCAGTGACAAGGCAAACATTTGTTCGTTGACCATTCCAGGAATTTAGTTGCTATTTTGCGATGTACTCAGGCTCCTTAATCAAATATACCTGATACTTCAACTCTATGCAACTAGAAAAAGTGTTTCCACTTTCATTAAAGAAACCTGAAGATCAGAAAAGAAAAAAAAAGACAGTTTGATCTTGACAATGGCTTTCAATACTCAATTACCTTTCAACTCTTTGACATGCACATTCCAAATGCTGACTATAAGGGACGAAAAGAGCACTGGGAGCTACCCTCCTAGTAGGAAATTTCTAAGGATCTGAAAATGGTTGTTCTGATCAAGTGATTGGAGATATGTACTAGGTGCAAAATCATCCTTTTGCGTTGGTAGAGTTCTTTCACATGTTGATGTGACTTTCCTTATAAATGGTACGTTTAAGAAACACTGATACAATAAGAAGCCAACATTAGAAGTCAGAAGGCTAAGGGAATTAATCAAAAATGTTCTGATTCAGGGTCTGTACATTTCAATATCTTCCAGATTTCTCTGACATCTCTTTTTAGGACGTACACTACCAGTTTTCATTGTTATGCCAACACCTTCTTGTCAAGTTCTTCCAACTCCATCAGCTGATTCTGACAGAAGGTCTCATCTGAAGTGAATGTCACTGGATTTCACAAAAATCTTATCTAAAACATTGAAAATTTACTCCCTCCTAATTTATTAAAACTTGTTCTGGATTTTAAAGCGGGTTTTTTTCTCCATTTCTGGACACTAATCTGATCAACCCTTCTAAAGTTAATTTCTTTAATGCTAAATAATGTTACAGGCTTGTGGGGAAAATAGCTTATTGACTCATGCACCTGGTATTTCATAGGATGATGCTAGAAATTGTTGCTGAAAAATGCACACAACCCACAGCAGTGAAGGATCTCAATAAAGTTTGCCCCTTTTCCTTTTACTTTATCACTTAAAACAAGAATGGACCAAGACATTGTGTAATTCAGCCACATAGAATTGTTGTGGTCCATGTTACCTTACCTTTGAGAAATTATTAACTCCACATCTCTGTTATCACAAAATTATCTGAAGTGTTTTCTGACTGCTTCAGATTTCACATCTATTGCATTATCCCAGATCAAACACAGGATGATCTTCACATTTCTTGTGACACAAAGAACAAAGCAAGGCAACTCTTGGAATTCTGCAACAACAGACAAAACGAGCATGAAAAGATGGGAAGATGGATAGAAAGGAGGGAAGCTATTCAAGCAAGCAGCCTTAAGAAAAAGAGTTATTTCCTATTGCCATATTTACTATTGCAATGAATGAGAACCCCAAAGAGTGTGAGATATATCCCACTGTTTCTTTCTATGCTGTTTACAGCTACACGTGTGGAGGTTACTTTGACCCAGTGTCAGTGAGTGAGTGGGAGAAAAGAAACCAAAGGTGTCCATGCAAGGCTCAGTTGTCTTTTATTTTGTTGGTTTTCAATGCCAAGGTGTGGCATTTCAAAGTGTAGCAGAGGAAGAGCTTATTAAAAATCCTTCTGAGTTTTACATCAGCTAGGGGTCTGTCTTTACACCTGGTAAAGCTGTTAAATGTTGTGTTAAATGAATTAGATAAACCTTGGATAAATAGGCAGTACTGTGGCAAACTATTAACACCTGTTAACTACAAGATTGATTCAAAGTGCTTTGTTGAATGGCAGCTTTCAGGTATCTGTTGCAGAGAAACGTGGAAACTGTGATATAAAAAGCATAATAAAATTTGGACTGAAATTCACAGGCAAATATGCTCCTTGCGAAAGTGGATGTAGGAGTCAATAAAACCAGTGAAAATTGTGTAGTGAATAAGTGACATGTCTCTCATGTATTTGTTCTATCTCTCCTATGCATTTTAATCCTCCAATGGCAAAACTCTCCAGTCCATTCACAAATCAGCTCCTGAATTGAGACTGGTTTCATCATAGTTTATTAAAAAAGAACCAAAATCTGAATTTGCTCACATTAGCATGCCAAGCTGAAAACCAATAAACTTGGAACTGATTTTTGAGTAGATCAGTTCATTCTGAGTTAGCCATCCATCTGTTTGAAAGATGTATCAAAATGGAAAGCAGCAACAGCTTTAGCATTCTGATTTTAATTCACCAACACAAGTCTGTTAGCCCTCTCAGACACAGGAGATGTTTTACATCCTGCTAGTGGAGTCACTGTCTGTGTTACTATACTTTTGTTATGAGTAATTCAAAGGGTTGAGGCACATTACAGAAAGTTTAAAATTTAAGCATATGAACTACCTTAAAAAAAAGAAGAATAACAGACTGTTCTCTGTATTATATGTATTTTTAATCACTGGTTTGCATCCTATAAATATTCAAAATAGCAACCTCCCACCACAATTGATTTATGTTTTGCAATGGTCTACTGGAGCTTCTTCATGGGAAGAAGCAGCAACAGAGAAGGCTCAAGTGTGTGGCTTCTACATGTCACTAAATACAGGAAAGTTTTTACATTAGTTTAAGAGAGAGTTGGAGGTTACCTCATCTATTCAAACTAGAAGCAATGTCAAATGCACTCAACTGTCACATATTTGAAAGTCAGCTTTTTCATAGTACTCATGAGTGAGTGGACCAGAATTAGGGTGGGCTCATCTGGGGGTTCCATTTTTGGAGTAATACTGCCAGCAATTATAAGTGTAGCCCTCCCTAGTCATTTAAGTAATTTAATATTATTAAATGTTTCTAAAAAAGGAATTGGGTTATAAAGTATATCATTTAACTTAAGAGTAATTTGTTCCATTATTTAAATTTTCCCAAAGGAATTTATCATGGTACAATCTGACAGTGTATGTGTAGTACTACTGTGCCCACTACATTTGAGCCTTTAATTGCAGAAGATGCTATTGTCATAATTTAGCTTGGTTAACGCTTGGATTTAATGGTATTTAAGGTCTTTTCCAACATTTCCAACAATTCTATGATTTGTAGCTCATGCATTTTTCCCCTCTTATAATCATAATCTGCTATGGTACACAGACAGACCAAGATTAACATTTTTTCCCACATCTACATAAAGATTTGTTGTGGACAGTAGTCCAGATTGTGTAGAACATGCTTGAGATGTGTTTGTGTGAGCACAGAACTGTACCAATACAGATGGCTCCTTCTTACCCCCTCCTTCATTACGAAAATGAGCCTGATGAGAAATATTATTTGAAGATACATTGCCAGAGCATCATAAACAGGAATGCCTCCTTCTCTGAAGACCATAACTAATCTCTTACCTTTGTTGCTTTTCACATTATCGCATCTTGATCCCACTCCAACACTGCTAGTCTCTATCTCTATTTTTTTTTAATTCCCTATGCTTTTTCAGCTTTCATATCCTGTATCAATAAGATAAATTCCCTATTGAAACTGTTGTTGCACTCTGCTTTTTGGTTTGCTTATCCTGATATTCACAGTAGAAAAATATAACCTATGGCCAATGAATTCATAATCATTCATTAATATTTTGTTACTAAGTTTGAATCATACCCTTAAATTGTCATGAAAATATGTTTCTAACAATGTGATTGTTTGTCCAGACATAATGCAGCTGACTATGGATCTGACAGATGCTATAAACTTTTTTGCATCAGGCAAAGTAATATCTTAAGAGAGCCTTTAGCACCAAAAGTGTGTGCTGAGACATCGCACAACCTTCAGCTGAATCAGTTATGAACATGCTGTAGAGGCTATCACAGGGCTGAAAGTGTATTAATTTGAAAAGTAAAATTAACATTCTCCACCCTCAGAGATATTTAAGGATATTTTACATATGAATAATTACTCCTGATCTGGCAATATTCCCTAGGTAACCAATTCTCTGACCAATATTTTTTCTTTGAAGTTTCCTCTGGAAATGTTTTCTACAGGGGTGGCTCACATCTAGATGGTTATGGAAAGTGTGGCTCTAGTCTACTTCTTTGGTGGGACCAAAATTTTAACCATTTGATTTGACAATTTTCCTGTTGACCTGGTAGCCCATTCCTTCTCCATTCTCTTTGGAGATGTGTTACTTGAAATAAAAACCTGCAGAACAGATACTTCTGAAGTAGAAAATACTACCTGTAATATTTCATTCCTCTAAGAGACACCTGTAAGAGCAAACTTACTTCTTTGTGGCCTGCCCTGCTATCTAGAAGGATGACATGCCCTGGGGACACATTCACTCCTAATATTTCTCTCACCAGTTCTCTCAACTGCAGCATCACATGTTTTAGAACTGCCTACAATACCTCAAACCCTGTGGTGTGCCCAAGGAATTAAGGAGAACTACTAAAGCTTTAGCAAATACAAGCTGGCAATTAAATATTATCTTCTCAGAAGGAGCTGTGTACTTTCTATTGCGTTTAGTTTTCTGAAATTTGTTCCTTGTTCCATCCAGTTTAACTCAGCCATAGATAGAGTCACTGGAGTTAAATTTGGTTCCCGGAGATGTTTGCTTGTCAATCCTGTGACAAGATGCCTGAATAAATACAAACACCAATGATATAAAGAGTGCAGTGATTTTGATTTGAGTAAATAAATTTAAGCACATTCTCAAGAAATCTGCTTATTGTGTGCAGGCTGACTTAAGCATGGTTGTAAACATGTGTTTATGTCTTGGAAATGTTTTGCTGAGTCAAAATAAATGTTACCTCTCTTCAGTGAAATTTCAGACCTGGGTCCCCCATTCTTTAGTCCATGTCATAAACATGTAAGAAGTCCAAGGCTATGATCTCTTCATCAGTAAAAAAAAAAATATTAAAAAAAAAATTGACCATGAACTTCTATGCCATTAACTTCTCCAGGCATTCTTGCACTACCAGTAAAGACATTTTGGCTTAACATGCAAATCCCTAGTTCTTAGAAATTATTATTTTCATTATCAAGTGATATTTTCTTGCTTTTTTATCTGTAACCTGGAGTCTTAGGGGCAGGCTTACAAATAAAGGACTTTCACATGTTCACAACCTACCAGGCTGTGTCAGGTTTGACAAAACTTTTATAATTGTGGCCTCTGAATACGACTGAAGTTCTTTGTTACTCTTAGTTATTCTTCATTATAGAGATTATTTTGAAACATTTTACTCTTACTTTCAAATGTGACAATCAAGTTAAATTTATACCTTGCTATTTTTTTTGTTTGCAGCTTACACAATTTTCTTGGAAGTGTCTTTATTTCACATTAATTTTTTTGATTAACCAAGTCCAGGCAATTTAGGTTGAAATGTGGTTAAAGGTCCTTCATTTTACTTATGCTGTATCTTTAGATTTTTTGTATTGCTGTAACCAGCTAATTAGTTATGTGGTAACTCCTTTCAGGTTTTGTACAGCAAGATATCATGCTATGATATCTTGAAGTTTTGTGTTGCTGAGTACCACAATTACTGGAACTGTTAACATAATGGTAAAACCTCTATGTACCCAAAATAACCACTAAATAGTTTCAATATTACGGAGCTTTTTATTGAGGGCGACAACATCAAATTGCCTTTATGTCACTGATTTTAACTCTATTGCATGCAGCTATTTTCTCTCATCACTGAGAGGCAGAGCTGTACCTATGCTGTGTGCAGACTGTACTTCAGTAGATATGTTGCAGGGCCTTGTTCTTCCAGCCACCTGTTTTTCATGAATGCAAAAGCTGCTGTGCACAGTTAGACAAAGTGGCCAGTGAGAATCACCAGAGGCAAATATGGAGCAAAATCACAACCAGGCAAGCAGACGGTAACACTTTGTTTTATCACAGAATCATAGGACAGTTTTGGGTGGGAGCCTAAACATCATGTAGTCCAACCCCTCCTGCTATGGGCAGAGACACCTTCCAACCTTCGATCAGGTTGCTCAAAACCCCATCTAACTTGGCCTTGAACACATCTAGGGATGGGGCACTCTACAGATTCTCCGTGTATGTGTGCCAGTGCCTCACCACCATCTAAAGAATTTCTTCCTAACATCTAATATAATCTGTCCCTCTCTCAGTTTGAAAACATACCCCCTTATCCTGTCACTCCATGCCCTTGTAGCCCGTGTCCCTCTCCTGCTCTCCTGTAGCTCCTTTGCGTGTTGGAAGGTGTTCTTAGGTCTCCCCAGAGCCTTCTCTTCTCCAGACTGCATAGCCCCTTTCAGCTTTTTCTCAGAGGAGACGTACTCCAGCCCTCTGAACATCTTCATGGACTCCTCTGGACCTGCACCAACAGATCCATATCCTTCTTGTGCTGGGAGGCACAAGGCTGGACCCCGTATCCAGGTGGGGTCACATGAGAGAGGAGCAGAAGGGCAGAAGCCCTTCCCCCAGCCTGCTCTGGTCACACTCCTTTTGCTGCAGCCCAGGACAAAGGCTTTCTGGTCTGGGAGAACATGGTTTGAGATTCTAATCCTTCAGTACTCCCAAGTCCTTCTCCTAGAGGCTGCTCTCAATTGATTTTTCTCTCAGCCTGTATTTGTGCCTGGGATTCCCCTGACCCAGGGGCACAAACTTGCACTTGAACTTCATGAGGTTTTCTCATAAACCTTGTAGGAATATAATATCTTCAGATAATACACTCTAATTTCACTGAAATTGGCCCAATGGATGTTTGGAACAAATGACCATGTGCAGATAGGGGTGCATGCTCCCAATCCATGAAAATGTGAACTTTGTCTCTTTAGAGAATGAGGTAAGAGAGAAATTTGAAGTTAATCATTGCTCCTCATGTCTCTTGGCCATTGTCTACTTCATCCACCTTGCCAAATTGTCTTTTTTGTTTCTTTTCCCACTGGAGATGCATCAGTTCAACAGCTGAAGAAGAAGAACAGAAGTAAAATATCTTGATTCTAAAAAATTAGTAAAGCCTTCTAATTTATTTTGTTTTTCCATTGATGAGGCTTTTCTTAAGGAAATCTCCTTGGATGTCACTGCTTGACTTTGAGTTGAGATTTGGTTAGCAGTGCACATATATCGCTGATTAAAAAGTCAGAATTTGCCCTCTGCCTCCATCTTCCTCAACATCAGAGGCAGTGAAAGTGGATAAAGAGGGCTTCAGAAAGAGGCCTGAAAGAGAATAGCCAATGGGAAGGTGTCCCTCAGCTTTTCTTGGTGGTCTAGACAGATAACAGCATTTTTTGCCTCCAAAAAAGCATGCTAGGAAGGGGAGAGGAAATTCTACAAGAATATCAAAGGCAAAAAGTGGAGAGGAAGGGTTAGGAGGACTCAGGAGGATAAGAGGAAAGAGTGGATTTGGGTTTGAAAGACACAAGAGGTCCCTTGAAGTTTTGACTCACGTGTGGGAATAATCCTAAAGGATCAGACACTTCCACTGCATACCTCACATCAATTTTAATTTCTTTAGCTGATTCCCACTTTTGTCAAATTAACTTCTTTCCAATTAGACTTGCCCTTAAAATAAAATGCCCTTGATCTTTGGTAATATTTGTAATGGAATCAAAATCTCCAAGGATAAAGACATTAGGATTCAGAGGCAAGTCTACTCTAATTTTTGTATTTACTTTTCTATTACTTTTCTTTAGAATTAATACTCTTCCTAGCCTGGATTCACCCTTGAAAGTCCACAAGGACCAGCTACAGAACAGTCCTCCTCCACCCTCCCACACATTCCTATGCTGCAAATTCCTCTTCATCAGAGAGACACGCTCTGGATGGAGAGTCTGATTAAACCTGTTCCTGAAGTTTCAGATAGAAGCTGAAGTAGTCTTTTCTTCTTACAGACTTAGAAAGAAAAGCAAATCATGCCTATGTTTCCACAGTGATTATGCAAAATTACTTTGTCCCGTCTTCAAGCCTAGAGAGCTGTCTGGACTTGGATACAGTGGTGGTGAAGACCCCATTGCCCTGGTGCTCTGGGGGCTGCTAAATCTTGACTGTTCAAAATCATTATACATTCCTCCACTTTTCCCACCAAAGGCATCTTCATTTCAGGGGTATTTTCCAGTTCCTATATGCAAAATGCAATGTGCATTCAAAATTCTGTTGTGATATTTAATTAAGATTTGTTTTCAATAATCTTTTAACTCAGAGTCCCCAGTTATTACCAATACCACTACTTCTGGTAGCATAGACTGTGAAACATCTAATGAAATGATGGGCATTTATTGGTATAGTGAAGAGAGAAGGGATGGCACACAGGAGGCTGGGAATGTTCAGCTACTCTGCAAGGTGAAATGGCCCATAAAAGATTTTATAGTGGGTTCAAAATGAAAGAAAGCATGAAACTAAATTAAATTACCAACCTCTTGTCATGCCAAATTTATCCAGAAGTTGCATACCAGACCATCCTGAATACTCTTCTAACCTTAACTGTGCATTAGGTCTAAAAAATGTATCTGATGATGGGAACTCAAAGTTTGCACAAAAACTTAAGATAGGGCATGTTTCTATGTCTCGCCGGGTCAGAAGATGGGTTAGATGGCAACACCCTTTCACTTCCTATCTGTAAGTAACTACTCTTTGATACATGGCTGTCGAAAGGAGAGTGGCAGGAGACAGAAGGTTGCATGTTCAGGTTGTGAACTGTTCTTGTGCCTGCTGGTAAACAGGAATATGAACTGTAAAACCATCCCTCTGTACTAAACCTTGGTGAGGAGAGTAGCTGGAACAAACTCAACAGAAAAAGGGAAAAATGCGAGAGGAATGGGCATGAAAATGGCATTCTCACATTTTTTGGGCATCAAGACCTAGTATATTGTGGCAATTTCATAGACCACTGCACACTCTCAGATAAAAAAGTCATGTGCCCTTTGTTGAGGTGCTTTTCCTTTTACATTTTTCTGAAGCCATGGCAGACTTGGCAATGCCTCTCTACAGATCTGCCCATTGAGCCAGTTAATGAGCAGGTGTGTGGATAAACGTGGGCAAAACATCTAAGGGTTGTTAGCCTTCAATTGTAAAGTTGTCCGTTTGAACAGTGGTAGTAAAAGCAATTTTCAGCCTATCCTGCAACCCAGTCACATGAAATGGTCTGGACTGTGTGCATCACCCCATCATTTAACTGATGTCCAGCTGGAAGAGGTGCAAACTCCTCCAGGACTTGTTTATACTCAGGACATCATTTCCAGAGCCCATTCTCTTTTTCTTGCCCTGATTCAGTTTCTCTCATCTTGAGAGTAAGAAAACTGACACAGGGACTTGACTCATCACCCTGATCTGTGATAAATTATGTCCAGGGTTTAACGTAATTGTATCCACACAGAGCCACCACAAGGTCTGAGGAAAGGTTGCTCTGTGCATGGCACTGTGTGTGATGAAATTACTCTGGCAGGCAAGATCAAGGCCAGTGTGGAAAGGTGACTTGTTGCTTCCCTGTCATTGCTGGGGTGATTATCATTATTTCCCCATGATTCTACCCTAGTGTAAGGGGCATATTCACTGGGGACCTACTTTAATGAGTAGCACTTAATATATACACAGTGTTCTGTCATTCCCTCCTGCCCACCTGCTTTTCTTCCCCCGTTTTTCAGGCACTTCTTGAAGAGTTACAGGAGCTTTCACAGGGAGCTGCACACCAGGGAAAGAAAGGTGATGTGTCATTTGGCTGAGGCAGCTTTTCTGTGCCCAGGGCATTCCAGTAAATGAGAGGAGTATTAAGACTCTAACAAAAGTCAGATAAAGGGAAAGGATGAAGGGGTGTAATGAATGAAACGTCCATTAAGCCTAATGTAAGCAGTTTCTTCATGTTATCTGAGGTTATCCAGACTGACAAGTAAGCAATGCTGTTGTCAAGCACTTTAACAAAAAGGCATACCATCTGTGTGCAATGCACTGGAGCCACAGATGTGCCATGTTTAAATGAACTAAGGCATGAAAGAAAGCTCTTGACCAATTCACTGTGGAAAATCAGTGAGTATGCTTTTTCAATTAGTGTGGTGATAAGTGCTCCCTTCTCACTCCTGTTACTCCAATTAAAAACGCTTTATTTCTTCAGACCATTGCCCTCAAAATGTTCTTGCACTAATTCATGTGAAAAGTTTTGCTTTCCATCAACTGAGAATTTTACCATACGAGACATGGCCTGTTCTTCTGTCATGATTACTTTTTTTTTTTTTTTTTTGCTTCTTGCCGTTTTGGTGACTTAAAATGGCTCCTAATTCCAATGGCTGCCCAAAGGTAGTGTCCTGTACTAATAAAGCCTTCAGAGGAAGAGTTCAGGTGATTCTTTTGTCGTTTCTGCTGATGAGATATTCTTAAATAAGAGAAAAGATCCAGCTCGCAACCCTTCTGGGAGACAGAAACTCCGTGATAGCAGCTCTTGCAGCTTGGGAGAAATAATTATTATCATATTGACAATAATTGGTCAGGTGCAGAAGTTCATCTTGCAGTGAATATTAGGGTATTGCATGTCCTCCCAGGGTAGGCCAGCAGAGCATTTGTGAACCCACATCCACACTGAGAGCCTTCTCATGCATTGGTGGTAGACACTGGTCTGGGCTTTTTGCTCTGAAAGAGATAAATGTATTTATGGAACAATGGAAGTGGAGAAAGAAAGAGGGAGGAAATCACTCAGTGACTGCTAATAGCCTGAGGTTAGAGTCTCTCCTAGATGTGTGTAGGACAGTTAAAAATTAAGGAGGGCTAAGAAAGCAAGTATTAATTCCTACCCATAAATTTTAAATGCTAGGATAAAAAGGGCTAGTTTTACAATTCTTCAGTATTTTTGATGTTTCTGAAGATCTGAGCCTTGCTTCCATGATAGTTTACTGTATGAAAATAAACGACAGTCCATGAAGGGAAAATCCCACAAAACACTCAGTATACATGAATTTAAGATAGCAGTTAAATACTGCCATGTCACTGGACACTTCCTTTAGAAGCGATTTTTATGCTACAAAATCAGCAGCAAAACCAACATCTCTGGATTCAATTAGCCTGCATGTTTGAGTCTGACTATTCAAGATATACATCACCTCTTCTGGAGCTTTGATTTTGTGTTAGAAAGAAAAATAGAATTACTATCATGTTGTTCAATGCAGTTGACAGAGGATCCGATATTTTTAAAAATGCTTTTAAAGATACCTAAGTTGAGAACAGGATGCTGCATTCCTTATTTAAAGGAATGAATATTAGTTTGATCAACATGATACTCTAGCTAAAAAAAAAAAAAGAAAAAAAAAGCACCTAAAGACAAAGCAGCTAATAGCTAATGAAAGAGCTCTTACACATAAGACGAGTGCCGAGTGATTGGCCAAACCTTTACCTGGCACAAACAAACTAATTACATTTCTTCGTGATAACCTCAACACTTGCAGGGCTGTATGGGTCTGTCAGTTCCCAATTTAAAACATGATTTTTGAGGTTGGAAATGTTGGCCCATCCCAAAACATACCAGACACAGACATGACATACTATGTGAAGTGCCAGCCTAGAGATACATGTTGGTTGGGTTTTTTTTACAAGGGAAAAATGCTTTAATCCTTTGAAACATGATTGAACTTCAAAGAAAATGCAGCATTGTCAGGCTTTGGTGCTCAAAAAAATGCTGTGCTGTACTCTCCTCTCTCAAATTCAAGATGTTAAGTTATAACATTATGTGTATACATCTAGATATATACAGAAACTTACAAACATATGCATATATAGAGAAAGATGTATATGTAAACATATACAGGTACATACATGTATGTGTATATATATATACATTAAACGAGATCTTCATTTCTCCTCTTCATCCATAAGTTATTATTAGGTACCTGCTTGTCACATGAAAGACTGTGTTTCTTCAGACACTCATCCAAGAAAATTACCTTTTTCAATTTGTTTTTACCCTTTTTTTTTGTTTGGTTTTTTTTGATTTTTGTTGTTTGGGGGCTTTAAGACAGTTTGAAAAATTATTTCTGGCATCGCATCTTACTTTTAAGGCCTTGAGTGCTAAGAAGGGAAGATCAATTCTATGTAGGCTTAGGAGTATTACTTGATTTGGTTAAAAAAGAAATAAAATATTCTGAGGAATGGGACATAAATTCATTACACTGCACAAGTATTTTCAAGACTGTGCATTAAAGCACAATTAAAAGAAATTGGTTGAAATCAAAACCCTTTATTCTGGAAATGCCAGCAACGGATGTTTCAACAAGGTAGAAAAAATAATTTTCCATATTCCTTTAAAAGTAGATATCCAGTAAAAACCTCCACTGCCCAGCAGATACTTGTGTGAGCAGATCCTTTGTGTGTAGCTGTTACAAGATGAGTATAGTTGTTGCTTCAGACACTGAGACCAAAGGCTAGATGGAGAATGTCACTGGGATGGGGCAGCTCTCTCTCTGACCATGGCACCACTCAGTCCAAGGTCACACCGGGTCATCTGGTACAAATATTGAATTTGATTTATACACATGTAGGTAAATCTTACTGTTAATGTGACATCTTTGTAAGGGCTGAGTAAAATAAATATGTGTTGATTCTTTTGTTTAATGGACAGATGAGCAAGTTTGAATAAATTGGGTGCCAGCCCAAATCACTGTGATGTCTGGAGTTCAGTGCAAGCTTCCTCTGATGGTGCTGCTGGGGCGCCTCAAGGTAAAGCTTATCCCAAGCTGAAAATCACTCTCTAGGTGTCCTGAAATGAGTTCTTGCACTAATATGGCAGAATTTCTGAAGTACAAATCAGTTAAAGCTCTTGGTGCTACCAAAAATTTGGCAAGTATATCTGTTCAGTGGATTATTGTTGGTAGCAAACCCAAACATGGAACTTGCTGGCAGACAGCACACATATGTGCTAGCAGGTGTTTTGACCTCAGTTTTAACGTCTCATGCAATTACTTAAAATGCTGCAATATGAAGTGAAATAGTGATTTCTTTAATGTTTCTTTCAAAATAGAAGGATATTTCTTTTTTTGTTGTTGTTTTTCACCTAGTACTGGTGGGAAAATCTTGATTGAAATAAACTTCCAACAGAACTAAGTTAAAATATTAAATCTTTGAGTCAATATTTTCTCCTGACTTCAGACAAGCTGTTTTCTTTGCACAGGAGTGACCAAGAGAAGAAAAATTCTTTTTCGCTCAAAAAAATTATCATTACTACAAATGCACTGAAAGTACAATTTTCTTTTAGTTTAGCACAAAATAGGTATGCTCATCTTTTAAGCAATGAAAGAGACGTTAAGACATGCATTTCAGCTGGAGCTTTTATTTGTTCTAATCTGCATTACAAAATGTCCCTTGTTTCCTAATACTTTATTTACTTCGAAGGGGGCTTTAGTTAATGTGTATTTTGCAAAAGATAATGAACTAGACCAACTCAAAGTTGCCTACAATGATTATGTGAAAATAAATACCCTACTAGTGAAACCTGCTTAACAAAATTAATTTATCCATTTCCAGTTATATTTATGCATAAAGACAAATTACTTATCAAGGTTGTGATCACAATTGCCTGGTGTAGGGAAACAAGGGGGACATTTTAATGTTTTCACCAAGAAAAAGTGTAAATTTTTTGTATGCCATTGAGTTAGGGTGTTTTTTCTTCCTGACTTCTTTTACATCTTCATTCTGTAATTCTGGTATGAGAGAAGGTACACACCAATAGTACAGTGTTAGGCTTTTAAGAACTGAAGAACCATTAAGACAAGGTTGAAAAAATAATCATGGACTGAGTCAACACAGACCAATTTGGATGGATTCAACTCTTTGATCCATGGCAGATAGCCCACTTTAAGATTTATTGATATCTTCCCACTAGAAAGTATCAAGAAATAAATTGGTGGGAAAACCATGACCTCATTACCAGTGCTGGTGTAATGTGTGGACATGAGATTTACCTTTTCTAAAGAAATTTTAGAATTTTCATGGGACACTCCCTCAAGAAACATTGCCAGCAGGAATAAAAATGAGCATGTCTAAAATGAGGACAGTACCCTTAAGACTTTATGCCTATCTGTCTGCTTTCTGTCTGAGCCTAAATTACAACTCAGAAGGTGTAGTAGTTAATACAAATACTGGGTACAATGTACCTTCTCACAATGAGTAGAAAGTGCTGTTTTGTAATTAAAGGGTGAAGTGGGGCATGATGAACATATGGAAAAGGAGATCCTTAATAAGTGATAAAGCCTTCAAAAGAAATTGCTAATTAGTTGCATTTGATGTGTACTATACCAATTTTAAGACTTTGCCTGGAATAAATTGCTATGTTGGGTCTTCGAAGGAGTGGTGAGATTAGCATTTACAAAGGGGGCAATTTTCTGTCTTTTTGACTCTGTTAAATGGAGGAAATAACTTCCAAGACTGAAGCAGTAGTTAGCCCATCAATCATCCTCACAGCTGGAAACTGGGGATCCCAAATGCTGGGATGAGTTAATCCGCCAGTTAATAAGTTCATAGTGGCACCATATGGTGCTGAGCGACTCCACACTATGGCAAGGACAGAACTGTTTACATAGGCATGCTGCTTTCTCAGGTACCTCCCCACTGGCAGATCTCTTTGTTTGTGAGGATCAATTTACTTTGCACAGTAAATTGACTGAATTGATCAGTTCAGAGAACATAATTGTTGGCTAATCTTGGGGAATCATGTCCTGCACATATGAAAGAATCAAAGGGTGCTGGCAACAGGCAAGTTTCTTTCTCTGTTCTGGAGGTTGTTGTCTCCAGATGTTATGGGCAGTGATTAAAGCTGACGGTAGGTGGATGCACAGGCTCTATTGACTGTAAGTGACAGAGGTAATGGGAGGACCAGCTTCCTTCAGGGAGGCTCCTTTAGATGTCCAAGCTTGGCTGCTGCTCTTAATTGTCCTAATTCGGAGGGGAACACACAAAAAGGTCAGTACTACCAGTTTCAGCACTGACCAGCACTTCTTTACATCCCAAACACAGATTCATAGGCTGCCAAGCAGAAAAAAAAAAATATTCCAATGTGTTTAAAACCACATGAGCCATAAGGGCTCACTCAGACATGCCTAGGCACTGCAGGATACATAACTTTCCAGTTCTAACTTTGAAATTCGTTGATTTTTCAAGTATGTTTCAAAACATTGATTCTGAGTACAGTGATTACATTTTAACAAGAGTAAAAACCCTCAAATCAGTTGGTAAATATACAAAGTATCCCATTTAATATTTTCTATTTTACCAAGCTTCCCTTCTATAACCAGTGCCTTTCTGATTAATCTTCAGTAGAAGGTGCTTCTTTCACTTTCCAAAAAAAAAAATAATAGAAAAAACCAAACTTTATTTTTGCAGATAAGTATAATAAACAACACATTTCAAAATATCAAAATGATACATATTTGGAAATTGTAATGCAGCATGAAGTAGAGTTTTCTAAGGGTAGGATTATAACACTGGTGAATACAAACCCACATTTCCAGGTGTT
This sequence comes from Campylorhamphus procurvoides, assembly GCA_013396655.1. NCBI lineage: Eukaryota > Metazoa > Chordata > Aves > Passeriformes > Dendrocolaptidae > Campylorhamphus > Campylorhamphus procurvoides. The sequence continues at coordinate 1,151,922 of WBMV01006287.1, read as the reverse complement.
TTCACTGACTAGTTATCACAGCAGCTTTTTAGTGTACGTTATGGGGACTTTCTTTAACTTTCAGATTGCTGTTTGTTTCAGTTTCTTAACTTTTAGCTTGCATTTATTTCAGTCCCTTTAAAATCTGAGGACTGAACTTGATAGATAAATATGACTTAGTATATAAAAAACCCCTGCCTCAGAAGTATACCTCAAATGAACTGAAAGAGCTAACGCATAGACAATTGGCTTGTGAATGCAAATGTTTTGGAGTTATTATGTTCATTTTATGGTATGTTGCATTTGGATATTCATCTCAGCATGCAGAACTCATTGTTCTGACAGCCAAACAACTGTGAAAGGTAAATGTCCTTTTCCTTCTCTTCTCTTTCCTCTTCCACTTCCCTAAAACTTGTTCATTCATTTGAACAAAGATGTGATAAAAGGAAGCTCAGACTCCAAGGAATTTTTGCCAGAATTCTCCCAAACTTGTAGGAAAGCTTGTCTTGTCTCTTTTCAGCAGTGAGAATTAGAGGTTAGGAAACGACTGTTCAGAAATCTGCTAGGATGAATTAGAATGGATCAGTGGCAAATACCTTCATAACCAAGGGAGGCAGCTTCCACAGCATTATATAAAAGAAAGATGTGATTTATTCAAGATGCACAGCAGACAAAGGCACAGTGGATGACCTCCATTCATCCAGTAAAAGGGCATCCCTTCACCTGTACTTTCTCAGAAAGTAGAGTTTTATTTGAAAAATACATATAAGAAAGTGAAAATAACTGAATAAGTCCCTTTTCTGTCTCTGCTACCTTCAAAAAACTTAAGAAGAACATTTTCAAACTAAATTTTCTTTATGCATAAAAGAAAATATTTCCTGTATATTACTGTTTGTGTTTTTAAAGCCCTTAGTATATCAGATCATACACAGTATAGTAAGAAATGCAATAAAAAAATTCTTGCAGGGTATGACTTTATATTTAAATGAATGACAGATCTTTTAAGGACAGAGAAAAAGTTATCAGAAATATTAAATTTGAGAATGGGTCTGTTTTCAAAATGATAGGTAAAGTGTATATTAATGAAGATTTTTTGCATTAAAGAATTTCACATTTAAAAAAAAATTATGTTGACATGCAACCACCTAAAACTTTTGAACTAGTAACCACTAGCTATTTGATCTACAAAATCAAATTCAGTATCCCGAAAATAGAACATCCCAGTAGCATGTTTATAGTGTACAGTATTATATACATGAAGTATGTAATATATATAATAATATAGTTGGTTTAAACCACATTTCATTTCAAATCATGTATTTTGCAGCTGAGATCTTCAAACATTTCAAAAGCTGTCTTCCAAATGGAAATACAGACATATTTTCATATGGAAAGAATATGGGAAGGGATTCCATATTCTGAATTGTCAGTGTTGATTTTTTTTTTCCTTTTTGAACTGACTTTAAATACCCCAGAGCATGGAAAAAATGACAAAATATTTAGAGACAACTTCATCACTGTTTGTGCATTCCCAGTACACTTGTCCCCTCCCTGGACAATACACAGAAAAGATGCCTGAGGTCACAAGGGCCACACAACACTGAGAGGACAGATGGGTTCTCTTAGGAATCCTTGGCAATGACAGCACTAAGTTGTAGTTACAATTAAAGCTTAATTTTCTGAAGAGAATATATGGTTAGTATAGCACAGAATTTATCATAGGAATGGCATAGGTTTTGTACAAGCTGAAAGAATACAGCACAATTTATAAGTAATGTAATGCACAGTTTATACTCAAAGTAATTTTCTGGACAGTGTTTTGTGCTGTTGTGCTTCCCTCACCTGTGCTGAGGCCATAAGACTGTCAGGTTGGCATGGGACCTTCAAGGCTGATGGGGAGGGGAGTAACTGGCCTGGCACCCAGGGACCTGGAGGCAGGGGAAGAAGAGATCTCTTTGCTTCATTTGGTACACAGGACCTGATAATGTGGTGAAGGGAACAAATACACCACCCATTAGGTCACAGTGAATGATTTCTTGCCTCATAAATTGGTGTTACTTATGCTGACCACGTTACTGGGATTGGGAGTTGGAGGAACAGATCAGAGGATGTTGTCAGATTTTGCCCTTCAGATCATAGGGCTGAGGTCAGTGCTTTGATGGCTCACATCACAGAGACCCCCAACAACCCCTTGATTGTGATCTAGCCTTACCTGAGAGCCCCTGCAAAAGCTTAGGTGGTACAGAAATGAAGTACCATGGATATCCTCTCCCAAGGAGTGTAAAGGACTTATGCACAATTTTCCTCCTCAAAACCAAGTAGAAACGTCAGCTGCATGGCATGCAGTGACCAAACATCACCTAGTTGGTCCAGTTTTACCCCATTAGCTCTTCCCTTGCTTCCAGAGGTGTAGGAATACACATCAATCCTTCATCAAGATGTATCTGCTCCTTCTCTCGGCTGTTTCTGGCACATGGAGCAGAAACTTGTGAAGGAGCTCCAGTCCAGAGCTTGCAATTGCTCACCTGAATTTGGAAAAAGACTAAGCAACCTGATATTGAGAGGCTTTATCTCCAATAAAACAATTACATAGCTGTCTCAAGGCAGAGTGAACTCTCAAACTGCCCTTTCTGAAAGTTCAGTAATTTCTTGATTTATTAAGGTCCTTACACAAAAACAAGTTTGTGGAAGTGTCTGCCCTTATGCTTCACTGTCTTGCAATGTCCATGATACTGACAGCAAAGGAATAAAAAAGTCAGAAAATTTTGATGTATTTCCTATCTGTATTTAAAGGTATTTCAACATTGCTTTTCTGTTTTGCTTGAGTATGTTCTTTGGAGATATTATAAAGGCAAAATATGAACATCTTTTGACTTGTATGTGTAAAGAATCACAATTATTAGGACTAGAGGTGATATCACAAAACTCCTCTGTTATGAGGAACTAAAAAATATGAATATTTCTGTTCTTTTTTTTCTGAACATAATCCTCTTAAAAGGAAAGCTTCTTTGCAGGAATGCCCTTCATAAAACCCCACACTGCTGGAGCTTGAAATTCTTGGCTGCAATGGCAGGAAAAGTTTTTCCATTTTTCTTTTGGTGACAAGTCATGCAGTTCCCATATTTTTGAAGTCTACTGTTTTCTCAGACCCTTTGTAAGTCAACCTTCCCACGTTCACACTGTTCTTACAGCCAATGTCTCACCTGCTAATTGTAGACAATTAAAGCCAACTTATTTTTTAATTTTATTTATCGAAAGAAACTGTAATGCAACCGTGTAAGAAGGAGCAGCAGAAAAGGACTGAAACTGTTCAGAATTGCTAACAATTCTCTTCTTCCAGGGTGGAATCTGAAGTGCAGCTATGAAGATGCAGAGCAGCTGCATAAGGTTGGCTGCCTTATCTGCTTCTGTCACATCCATCACTCACTGTGTTTTGGTGGATTATGTCAGAATATTGACTGCTGGTCTAAGCAACCATAATCAATGTCCTAATTGAGGATATTTCGCTACATACCTTCCTCCCACTGCCCCCCCAGGTAGAAAATGATGATGCCAGGTAAAAATGTTGGTTCCGCAGACCCAACTGCTCCTGTGGAAACATGAAATACAAAACATATCACACCATCCTGCTAGGCTGCACTGTCCAGTTTGCAGAATACACAGCAATAAGTGACCTGTTAAAGGATGACAAATCCTTTACCGCCTGGCTTTAGACCTCTGACCTCTTAACTCTCTGCCTGTATCCAGGGAGCAGTTTGAGGAGAGGAATGCAATAAACAGCTTGTAATCTAATGGTGTCAAAAGAAATTACATCAAAACCAGCTGTTACTCTACTAGTTGTTGAAGACTAACAACATGTTACCTAAAATAGGTCCTTTATACTGTGTAGGGTTTTGCAGTTGCTGAGGGTCCAGTGCTGCTTCCCATCCTCCACCCACCTTTATGGAAACAGCAGTAAATGTCATTCTAAGTAAACATGTCCTATTGTCTCTTAAACTATGAATAGAATGGGTTTGACTGAAGTATCTCCTTCACCATTTTAATTTACTGTGTTTCTCAGCTCTGGGCTTTACGATGTGTTCCCAGCTTCACAGCACAGAAGCGACCCAGCACATAATTTCTGCATTTCAGTTGCCTCTGACTGATATTTATACTTTGATTTTATTATCATTTAGAATTCTCTCTCTGTTTTTTCGTTTGGAAACATTACATACAGATACACAGGATTTATGATGAAATAATGTCTATATTGGTCTTGCTGGCTTCGGTGCTGGTACCTGAAATGATTTAAGGCACAAGTTAAAACAGACTGTACCTGACAGTGGATGTCAAAATTTTACCATGGGAGGCTTGAAATACAGACTATGTCTTTCTGTTTACACATTCATGCATCCAAAATACAGAAAAGCAGCAAGCAACCACAGAATTGTAGAATCACAAAACCATGTAGATTGGAAAAGACCCTTTATATGATTGAATCCAACCATCAGTCCAGCACTCCCAAGCCCACCACTAAACCATGTCCCTGAACACCTCGTCTACTTGTTTTTGAAATCCCTTCAGGGATGGCAACTCCACCACTGCCCTGGGAAGCCTGTGCCAGGGCTTGATAACCCTTTCAGTGCAGAAAATTTTGTTAATATCCTACCTAGACCTCCTCTGGTACAACTTGAGACCATTTCCTCTTGTCCTGTCATTTGCTGCTTGGGAGAATTGACTCACCCATAGGAGAAGAAACCAAATAGTGAAGGAACATGTGAGTTTTAGAGAAGCTTATAGAAGAATGCATGCTGCTAAGCTCCTCCTAGAGTCTTTCAGAACAAAACCAGTTGTCACCCATGTATTTGAACAAGAGTATAGATGGAAAGGAGAATGCCTAAGCAGGAGTTTCAAACTTTCTCACTACTTGGCCTTTCTCATCTCAATATTTTCTTCAAATCTCTATTTGTGGCTGTTCCCTTTATACAAACTTTGTGCTATAAACCAAAGGAAAAACATTACATTAGAAGTTCAGCCAGTGACTTCAGTGTAGCCATATATTTACAGCTTCATAAATAATACTTTCTTTAAAAGGTTTATTTTAAGTCACAGAGAATAATTATTTTCAGAAAAGTTTTTCTAAAAGAGTCAGTTATGTCTCCTGTTGATGCTTGTGAAAATCGATTAAAATCTGAAGAAGGCTGGCAAGATGAGGCAGCTACAGTGAGTTAATGTGAAGCCAGATAATATTACCAAAACACAGAAGAGACTGTATCTTTTCTGTTGGTGGAGGAGAGATGGAGAGGAACATCTAGAGAAAATATAGCTCTTAATAGACATAGAGACCAAAACTAAGCCTATCTGTAGGTGTCTAGGACCTGTCCCAGCAATGTTATCTGCATACTTTTCAAAGACTGTCCAAGCTTAGAATATAGCAATGTGCTCAGAAATCTGGTTAAAAACAAAGTGGTTTATGTACCCAGAATGTAATTCTTTACACTTCAAACCTCCATCATATGTAGGACCCACTAAGCTGTGTTCAAGAAGTACGCCTATTTTTGATCTATTCTATATTTAAGATGACACCTCAGTAGGTATATGTATATATAGACCAAAATTGTTTGCTTTTGACTGTTTGTTTTAAAGCTCTACAAAAAAGAGAATGAAAGATCATTCTTTCCATAACAATACCTCTTGAAAATTCTCTTGAGAAAATAATCTGATATAAAGTTTCTTCAATTTTGATGTAATTTTCTTTCTTAATTGATCTTGGTCTTACCTAGATTTGCTTTGTAAGAAAATGGAAGAGAATACTTTTAGCTTCCCTAAGTATAAAGGGAAGAGATTTATCTGTACCAGCTAGGAGAGATGTGTGGCTACTGCTGTTTCAGAAACTGGAAGAGTGGGAAGAGAAGTTGACATAATGCATGTGGGTTATAAGTAGAGGAGCAGAAAGGAAGACATGACAGCTTCTGCTTATTTAAGAGAAATATTAAAAGAATTATTGTCCTGAGGTTTGCCTTTCTCAAGCTTTACATTTAACTGATTCTACTCCTTTTTTTTTTCTTTATATAGCAAACAAGACTAAGAAATATGCTTGCAAGATAATACAATAATGTTTACCAGCAGATTAGGTAGTAGTGCCACTCTATTTATTTGTTTTCAATTATTATAAAAATATGTTCATTAGTGAAACGTGAAAGATTGCATGATTATTGTCCAGGGAGACCAAAATATGTCTATTTTAAGTTAGGTCATTAGGTTCAGGTTGGTTGTTGGGTATGGGGAGAATGTGAGACATCTCTGATGTCATATGTCATAGAATCATGGAATCACAGAATCATCATGGAATCATAAAAATGCAGAATGGTTTGGTTTGGAAGGGACCTTAATGATCATTTAGTTCTAACCCTCCTGCCATGGGTAGGGACAACTTCCACTAGACTGGGTTGCTCCAAGCTCTGTGCAACCTGAACTTAAACACTTCCAGGCCTGGGACATCCTGGGCAGACTGTGTCAAAGCCTCACCACCTTCATAGTAAAGAATTGCTTCCTAAAACTTAAATCTCCTCTGTATTATTTCAAAACCTTTCCCCTCTTGTTCTCTGACTGTCCATCCATGTTAAAATGTTGTTTTCCACCTTTGTTATAAACTCTATTTAATAACTGAAAGGACACATCTGTCTTACTTACAGTTGCTTAAAAACCCTCTCAGTCAGACTTCAGATTCCAGGTATCCTATGCATCACTGAGAACTATCCAGGCATAAGACAAGCAGTGAGTAAGACCTTCCGTCCCCCTCCTGTGATGGCCTTTGACACTATGTTGGACTTGTAGCTGAAGATGGAGGCCAAAATATTTTCATTCTGTAAAAGGTCAACAGGCTCAAGGACTGCTTCAGAGAGAGGTTTCTGCTTCCTATCTGCACCAGGCAATGGACATCAGCCAATCCAGGGGGAGGGCAAGTCCAAAATGGGAAACAGACACAACTGATATGCAGTGGGGGCTTAGCACAGTGTGAAAAAAAAATGCCTTTTCTTCTGAAGGCTGGTGTGGATCTCAGAGCTTTAGTGTAATTCATTGTCTCTCAGAAATGTACCAGGGGAGTGCAACCCCTCCTGTCTCAACTTGTGCCAGCTTGCATGTCCCTGGATGCCACAGCTACAGGAACCTGAGAAGAAGCAGTGTTACAGCAAAGGTCTACTGGTCTGCTGGAGCTAAAGAGGCCCACTAATGCTATTCTACTACTGAAATAATTATTTCTTCACCATTTTTTGGCCACAAACACTTTCGGAATGTGCTGAAAAATATGAAATTTTCTGGCAGCCTATTTGAGGTAGAGAAATATTTACACAGAAACTCTTAATGGGTCAGAAGCTCACATTTTTTCAAAGTAATACTGGCAAAACTTTTTTTCTTTTTTATTTTCTGTGCTCAGTTGCCTCTGTGATATCCTTAAATAGTTCATGATTCTCTAAAAAAGTACTCCCAGCATTATTTCTCTTTCTTCTAGGTAATTTATCTTTCTGACCTGGATTAGCAAGTCAATAGTCCTTCGAAGTCTAGTGTGTTCAGCTAAATATTAGCATATACAATTGCTAGAAAAATAACGAGATCATCTATAGCAGAAAATAAAACTCAGGAAAATGCTTCTATTCCACATATTTTGTGCAAGATTTCTGTGCTTTGAACTGGATCAATTTTTCTATAGCTAGAAAATACACTTTGTGCAAATAAAAATATTATTTTATAAATGCAGAATGGAAAGTATCAAAGTTTATGTTATTCTCTGCATCTGCTTTTTTCTATTTAATATAATGCTCTTGCAAAATGATATTCCTTTTATAAATAATACAGCTACGAGCCAGACAGGCTATTCTGGAAAAGTACTGAGACAACTGTTCATTTGTATTAAACCTTCCTTAAACCACTCCTCATATCTGTAAAGGGACCTTAAAATGTGTGGAAATGTCATTTAGTCCTAGATTAAGGACCTCTGACCTTCATAAAACATAAAGTAGCATTAGTACAAATGCCTGTTAAGTTCACTCTTTTTAACAGAAAGCATCTGAATAAGACTGTAAAATTATATCCTTTGTAGTTCTGCAGTGAGCTGAATTTTCATTTTAGATTCTTGTCTTAGTGATAGCAGTAATCTTTGCAATTTTATCAGTATCTCACTAGTATAGCATAGACCTTGGACAGGTTTTCATACCATTATTTGTGAAAGCTAAGTTTGATCCTCTGTTGCCATCTAAAGAATATTTTATAGGCTGAAATACAGTTTTTAGAGACCACCGATGTAGAAACTGGCAGTCTTCAGGATCCAGGCATCTTTGAGTGAGTCACTTGTAAACTACTGCAACTAAATGACAGTTTACCAGCAAGCAAAGCCATTAGAAATACACAGTTGAGTGACTGTGAGTGAATTGGAATAACATATTTGATCTCATTTGCTGTTTATTTTATATGCTTAAGTTTATCAATCAAAGCCTAAAAGCCAAGGACAAAACACTGAGAGAGCTGTCTGAGATCTGACACCAGTCGTTCTCTATTCAATACAGCATATAATAAGGTATAGATGCAATTTAAAATAATACAGATTATGGAGCTGTACCTCAGCTATTAAGAGCTGTGTGGTTCTCTCCAGAAGTTATCAAACTGCCTCATATGTACCCAAATGTCTGTATGTAATGTCTGTGTATTTACTGTGAACATAAATGCCTACCATTTAAATACCACTTATCTATCAACTATATGTAATAGATGTATCATATATAAGCACAAGAAAACATACTCATACAACCATACATTTAAATACCAGCTATTCATAAATCCATACACACACATATCTATAAATCTGTAGATATTCTGCAAATTTTTATATTTCAGATTGATCATATATATTTATAAGGCTCTATTAGTGTACTTTGAACAGAAAAAACCAATACCAATGTATGCAAATGTGTGTCTGATAACCAAGGCTGATGTTTATAAAGATATGTATATGTGCAAATGGGATGTCACTTTCATGCACTGGATATAATTCCTTCCTCCCCCATGTTAGCCTTGAATTGTTATAATTTGCTTTATAAGAAAGGTTTTAGTACAGATTTGCTCCAGCACAGAAAGCTCCAGACTCGAGATCTGCAAATTCAGTACCTAATAGGCTTCATTCTTGAGATAACAGGTTTGGAATAAACAAGTGATGTCTGCTGGATTTCTTCCTTTACTTGCTATTTGATACTGTCTCACAACGCTCTGTAGAAAATACTCAGAAAATAATCTTTGCAAATTGGTAGAAAATGATAGAATACTTCTTATCTTGCTAGAAGTCACAGCTGGACTGAAATTTCTTCCTTTTTTTTTTTTTGTTTATGCTAAAATCTCACTTCTGTAGGACTTCTGTAGATGTAAATTGGAAGATGAACAAGGTCTGAAGAACAATTTTGATAAAAGGGATAAATCTTTTAACAGGAGCACAATTCAGTAACTACCTCATTTTCAATGGCAGAGGAAAATATAAATAATAAAATCTGTTTTGTTTATATTCTGTGTACCTATAGTTTACATTTTTCACAAATCATTCCAGTTCTCACACACTTTCTTTTCAGGCTTTTTCTAGAGCCTGTAGTTAATAAACCACCAAGTAAGGAAACTACATTTTTTTCCTGCTGAATGGATTCTGATCTTCATATGAATTTTCTGAAGAAAATTTAAATTCTTTTAAAACCTTGTTTCTTGTAACCATAATTTTATTCAGCATGAAAGTAATTTCCATTTACTTACCATAAACAGTTATTCATGAATCGTCACCGTAGCACTTCTGCAATTTATTCAATATGCTGATTTGCAGGTAAAATATTCAATGAGCATTCTATAGTCAAGAAGCAGAAATACACACCATTCTGACTTAGGACACTGAAAGTGTTGAGTTTTTCTACTGACATTATCTGGTGACAGTTATGACTTATTATTTAAGAAAGTCATGGGATAGTCATATATTTTAGACTGACATATTTAAAATCAATATCTATGTACTGAATTCACCACTATTACAATTCACTCCTGTTTTTTATCTCAAATTTGTCCACACATTTTCCCCAGCTCCTGAAGAAACGCATTTAAGAAATAAAAAGGGAGCAGGCTCTCCACAAATAACTCCACAAAACCATGATAGAAATAAACTGCTTACAGTATTTGTATTAGTTGGGTGATGAATTAATGAAATATTTTGTTCCTACAAGTAAAATAATAAGCCATCCCACACAGAAGTATAATGCCAGAGACAGTGCTGCCAAAATGGAACTTTATTCTGACAGCTAATGATTCTGTGACAGTCAAGCACTTCCATTTAAGGTAATATATGAAGTTTGATACACATTAAACTCATTTCTAAACTAATATTGAAGATCTGGAAATTTGTTAAACTCTCAAGGTATTCTAATTTTTTTGCCAGAAAACTGAACTCCTGGTTGATTCACACTCAGATTTTCTCTGCCTGATACTTGCCATTCCCACTGTGAAACTGTAGGTGTTGCTGAAGCTGCATAGTTCCACAAAGGAGGCAGGTGACCTAATCACAGCCTAGAAGTACTAATTAACACTTTTAACACCCTCTCACCAAGTCTGTTTTCCCAGTTCTGTGCGATACTTGAAAATGCACTTGCATTCCTCGTCATTTGAGGTTTTAGGTTTGGGTGTGGAGTGGTTTTTGGCATTCTGAAAGTAACACTTGTGAAACACAAGCCCATTTGGATTTTAGCTTGCAAGGGAATCATGCCCTGTGAGAAGCTCGGTAAAGCTGGGACAGTATGAGAGAGTTATAGATTTCATTTTAATTTGAAGGAAAAAGATAAAATCAAGCCCTTTTAAAAGCTGATTTCATTCCAGGTACTTTAGAGTCCATGGAAGTGAGTGCCTTTATTATGTTTTAAAAGTTTGTTGCAAAAGTTTGTTCAATTTTGTCACTCACTCTCAGCATCTTCAGAATGGCCTAAAAAAACGCCTGTCAGTCAAAACAGTAAGAAAGTAGAAAATGTCCAACAGTCAGGCATAGCTGAAGAGAAAGAGTTACATTCCTACCATGGAAGTAAACACAGAATAAAATCTGATAAAAATATGGTGACTTCTAGACAGATGAAAGAATTACTATCATTATCTCTGTACTGATGTTGCCTTGTTTCATCAAAACAGCCCCAAACCACTCCTTTTCAAATCATAATTTTCTACTGTATAACTTATTTGTAACTTAGACAGAAATTATATTATCATATAAAGCAAAAAATGGGTATGTTTTTACTTGTCTTTCCCTTCTTTGCATGCAAAGGCAAATAAAAACAATGTTAAACCTTATTCTACTAGTAAAATGGAAAATTTATAATTTAGTGTAAGGTGCACCTGTACTGTTCAAAGTATGTCTGCTTTAGAAAATCTTGTTAGTAGTGGTTTCCTTGTCAGTATTTAGGTTCTCCAAAAGATTTCAAGCCAAATTTTTTGGTGGCTGAGTTACCATGCAGGGTCGCACGCTCTGTGCAGCATCAGACAAACCAAATTGCATGACTGTGACTTGGTGGGCTCCTCATTTCTCTTAAAGTTCCTCTGCTGCTGTTGTACCAAAGCAACCAATGTTGATTGTGGCATGACTACTACTCTTGGTTCATGCTTATTATCCTTAAGTGAACTTCCACTCATGGTATCCTTCAAAAATCACCACTCCCATGCAGGAAATGAAGGAACAAAGTCAAATTAGTCCAAATTACCTTCTTCACTCTATAATTCATCAGAGAAGAGTACTGACGGCTGAGGGGTAATCCAAAAACCTCCCAACTTCATTCTTGGTCCAGTCTTAGCTGATGTATAGGCATTTCTTTACCTGTGAGATAGATTTTGGTAGAGACTATTTTTCTCTATCAAAACACATCAGACTTGATTAAAATCTCTCTGATGATGTTGACTGGTTTCTGTTTTCAACTTGAATGCTTTCTGCCTGACAGGAGTTTTCAGTGCATGGAAAAAGCAGTGCAGCAGAAAGAATAAAATAAAACATGGCCTATTTTTCTTTTTCTTACCCTCTGTTATCCCATCTTTCCTGAACAAGATATATTTATTTACATAGGTTAAGTTTGTGGGAAACAGGTCTCTGGCTTCTTGTGGGACAGATTAGTAGCTTGGTCTTCCTAGGTCCTTATGGAGACCATAAAATTCCACATTACAGAGACCATGCTGCTTACAGTGCCTGCATGTGCAGTTTTTCACTGCTTCTTTATAAAAGGGATAAATCTTTTAATAGGACCACTATTCAGTATCTACCTCATTTTCAATGTGGATCATTGCACCATGGCACATACACAAGAGTAACATATAAAATCTTATATCTTCAGTGTTTTACCCTGTTTTAAATTATGTGTGTTTAAACATGTACATCTATAAGAAAAAAAAACAAACTCATACACAACTTACTAGCTATTATTTAGATATATTAATTGATTCAAAACATACAAAAAGACCTTATTTGCTCTGCAGCTGGTTCAGCTTCAATTCAAAACACGTTTACATTCGTCTGGGAAGAGAGCAGGTTCTTTTCAGTTTGAGTTCTTAGATTTATGCCACTACCCTTACACTAAAGAAGCTGTTACAATTGGATGGATATTTCTGACACTGTGAAACTTAAGAGAAAAACTAATCCAGCACAGATCACTTGTCTGCAATAAATGAACTTGGTGAGGATTGTGTAATATTATCACAAAATTGTGCAGAGGAAATACAGTGCAATACCCTTTGCACCCTGCCAAAATGGTATTTTCTTTGGAAACTGGATTAAGAAATATTTGATTGCACTACTTTTGTTTGTTTGTTTGTTTTTTGTTTTCTAACACTTCAGTTTTAAGATATGTAAATACCTTTCATTGTAGAGTATCTAGGAAGTATAGCACTGATGATGTGCTTTGCAGGGAGAGATTTGGCTAAAGGACATTCATGAGAGTAAAAATAGTTTTATTACCAAAGACTGTCAGCAGAAATGGACAAAGGCATATGTTTGTGACACAAAATTTAAAGTGTGACCTGAGGATTTTTTGATATTTTAATGCTTTTTCTCAAACTCTTGATCTATCTGGGG